>WEIT01005692.1:39119-53237 GCA_013389985.1 Dryoscopus gambensis
CCTTTGCTGCTTCCCTAACACCTTGAACTTGTAGTAGGAAAGCTGGCCTGTGTCTGACTTACTGAGGGGAACCGCTGGCTTTAGAAAAAGAAATAAAATCATATATGGATGATTTTTGGCTGTGGGCCTTCTTGACTAATTCAGTCAACAGAACAGGGCAACCTTGGTTAAAATAATTACTTCTTAANTAAATTCAAATAAATTGAGGGTTTTCTAATTTATTATGATCTATCGTTTTGCATGGAATGGTTAAGTTTATTTCAGTTTTTAAGGACCACACACATTAATGATACTGCTTAAGAGTCGGCTATATACTCATAGTTAAGTTTGACAACATTTGTCTTGGGTCATGCAGTTGTTTCAGCATCACTGTTTCCATTGTTTTGACTGTGCAAAATAAACATCATCTTTTAAAATTACCTTTTCTCTCAAGTTTTCTGAAAGTTTTCAGTACTTGCAATAGTGACTTCATTTAACAGAAGAGGTTGCAGTGCTTCTACCCCTTTCTCAAGTCAAAAATTTGTCAAGAACTTCCATTTCTGCTTGTATTTGCCTTGCCATAAAGTTTACTTCCATAACCTGAATTTTTCCTGAAGTCTTCTATTGCTGCTTACTCCAGCTGTCTCCTTCATAGGTCAGAGTATAGGCAGTCTATGTACTTTTCCCCTTTCTAAACTCATCTTCTAAAGTCAGCTGTCACTTTCCTTTCTCCTCTTCTGCCTTAATCCTGCTTTGTTTATGTTCTCTTTGCTGTATCTGTTTGCAAGAGGCAAACACTGTTATTTTTCCCTACTCCATACAATCCATCAGACACTATCTCCTCTGCCCAGATTCAGAGGGGCCAGCAAATAAATACTTTTCTGTGAGATTTCCATCTTCTGCTCGATGCTAATTAAAATGAAAGAGGTGATGACCTCAACATTAGGGTTAGGAAGAAGAATATGTGAATATGAATGAAGTCCAACTTTTCTCTGATGAGAAAATTACCAACTACGAATGCTTATATAGTAAATATGTAGATACAGCAATGCTCTATGAACAGGTGTTCTTCCCTGGTTTAGGTTATGTTCCCTGAATACAGCATAGGTGGATCATAGGTAATGAATGCAACAATGTTTCCATAAATCATTTCCAAGCAGTATTCCCTATCCTGCAACGTGTGTAAGAAAAAAGACAAGACAAGCTTTCAGGCACATGGTGATTCTCAGGGTATCCTGCGCAGGGCCAGGAGCTGGACTCAATGATCCTTATGGCCCCCTTCCAACTCAGCATGTTCTATGATTCTATAACAGCAGAAACCAGGCAGGATGTATGAAAACTAAGCTTTTTTGTAGGTCCTTGAACATGCCAAACCTCAAGACTATGCCCCACATTTCCGATCCCTTTGAGGGACCCAGTTTGATTAATCTGCTGTCAATGCACTCAGTTACTGTACAGCTGTTCAGCACAGCCAGCCGAGGTCGGGGCGGACATTCACTCAGCTATGCCCATTGGAGATACCATCTCTCCCCCAGATGTATGGCTACTTGCTTATGCTAGAGGGTCCTGACCTCAAGAGGAATCTTGTCAGCATTTGCTGCTCTGCTTCAGACAACCACAACTGGGTTAATCTAAACAGCTGATGAAACTGGTTTGCACTAGCTGGGCAAAGGTTGCCAGAAGCATTTTAGCAAATCTACCCAAGATCCTTTCCAGGAGCAGAGCCTCCAGGACAGTGCTGGCTGTGCAAACAGCTGGGGTAGAATGGTTGAACAGGCATGTGGGATCTTGCAGAGAATGTCTGTCCTAACCTGAGACACTGGGAAAACAAAAACTAGTCATGAGAGCAATGCCGAATAAAGACAGAGGCCAAATCAAGGCTTTGTCTCTCATTTGATTACCACAGATGGAGTTTTCAACTAGAATTCACTGCTGATGTCCAAATGTTCTCCAGTATCACAAGGAGTCTTGTCCCCCAGGAAAAATTCTTTAATGCCCCTAAGATTACCTACAGTACTTGAGTGTCTGGCTTTGTAAGTCAAGTACCTTCTTCTGCTTCATCATTTCAGAAGACAAAACAAAATGGGAACAAGCAAATAAAATTTATACATATATTGTAAGAAATAATCTTCTGTATTGAAGCTGACAAGTACAGCTGTTAACTTTCAGGCATTATTTCAAGTACTAATATCTGCCTCTTACCCTTTCCTCTCAGTAGGAAAATGAAAAGCTAAAACCCAACCATTCCTTTTACCTCTCTCCACCCTCACCTCCTTAGTCAAGTACATAACTCTATTCTTGCATCCATATTTTCATAATTGTGATAATTCAGCCTTCTCTGGGCTGCCTTTTGCTTTTCTTCCCCCAAACATATAACTACCTCCTGTATATTGTGCTGTCTTCCTTCTCACCACATTCCTGGCATGTTGTATGCCTCATGTGCTGTATGAGGACATTATCTGATTCCATGATTATAAATAACTGTTAAAAGACTTCGATTAATGCCATATTTAACATAATACTACTTCTACAGCTATGTTTCAAGTGTGTGAACACAGAGTGGCCTCTTCTGGGCTGGTTTTGACTGCCATGGTGCTTTATCCTCCACAGTGTAAGGATCCTGTGGCCTGCATCTGACAACAGGATCAAAGACAAAGCATCAAAGACAGGAAAATATAATCTATGAAGCAATAAAAATCAGTAAGCTTGACTGTGAATCCCTCCACCCACTTGTTTATACACCTCCAGATAGGCAGGAACATCCTGCTAGATAAGATGTTTTTATGTTATCTCCAATTTGTATTGCATTAGACAGCAAAGTTACATGATCTGATGTGTTTTTACATGGTCTAATGTGTTTTGCTAGGGATACATTCATTGCTTATTAACTGGATAAAACCTTATATTAGCTTGGCTTTGTTTAATTTCTAATGCTATTTACTCTGCGATAACTGACTAACCTCGGTTAACATTGTGAATTGTTTGCCCTGTAATGACCAGATATTCCATTACATTATGTAAATTATTTGCATAGTGATCAGGATTTAATGTTATTGGTAATTAGAATTATTTGCCTGCTGGTAATGCTGTATAAATGATCTGTCATTAATCACAGGGCACACCTCACCAGGGTCTCTAATGAGGAAAGCTGCAGTTTAATGTCACTAAACTATTGGTCTCCTCTGGGCCATTGTTTTACATCACAGGGAAGTGTTTTTTGTATTTATTGATCAGTCATTGACCATTACCATAAAGACCTGGGGCTTTGTAAATGTATTTATTCCTTGATGTAAGATATCACCAGACTTTGAGTCACAGTAGTTTAAGCATGTAGCTGATAAAACTTTACATGTAGATTTTCACACTTGCAGTTTTAAACCACATGAGAAGTTCCTCTGTTGCAGTGCATGTGGCTCTGGCCACAGCCCCCACACCTAACAGTTCCTGGTGGATGACCAGCACTCAGGGCTCTGCACTCTGACATCTCCTGATCACTGCGAGCTCCCGTACCTCCACGGGAGCTGCTTTTTGCATATTGTTATAGGCTCAAGGTTTTCCTCACCCGGTTTTATGTATATCCTCATGTTTATGCATATCCCGTATGGAATAGGTATGATCTCTGGAAAGTTCTGTTAAGTACAGTTCTTTATTTGTTCATTCAAATGGAACCCTCCCCTGAGTTTATCCCTTTGGATGTACCCCCTGTCATTTCACAATGTGCAGAACTCCACTGGTTGTAATCCCTCTATCCCGCCCTTTCTGGCACCCAGACAAAAGGGGTTGGAAAGTGTTGTAATGCATTGCTGTCATGTGCTTGAAAGGCAACAGTGTGCCCCAGCCAAACCATCTTTATCAAGTGGATTTGGGATTTTACTGTATAAGGTGCTTGTATATGTTTGCTGCTTTGTCTGCAAAAAGCCCTATAGTGGGAGCACGGGAATGGGCTGTGAGCAGTCTCGATCCTGATGAGTCACAGCTGCATTGAACCAGGTGTCTCTGCTAAGGACCAGAGACCAGCTGACCCTCGGGGAGGTGACTCATGAAGGAGAAGGGAAGACCCAGAGGAGGACTGAGCCTCGAGGAGGCAACACACGAGAGAGTGGAGAGGACTGAAGAGTGAGGACTGCGACTGAGAAGGCAAGCAAGCAGCATGACGTATGCCACCCTGTTACAGTCTTGGGAAAGGACCAGCTCGTAGAGCTAAAAAATTGGACGGGGCTTAATGGAATTATTGAAAAAGAAAGGGAACTGGGCTGACGCAGTTTAAGGAGACAGCAGCCTCCTTTATGACGTTGGGCAATAGGATTGCTAGTACGTTTGGTCCTCTGCGAAATCATATTGATTCGTTGTTCAGAGGTCCTGAGCACCTGCAGGAAAGCATGGGCTGGGGTCTTTGTCTGCTGTTCGAGTAAAGTTGCAGAAAGGATCCCTCTCTGTCTCCTGCCTTTGTCGACGCTGTTTTCACATCAGGTCTGCAGTCTGCTCCCTGCAAGGGAGAGCCAGCACTGGTTTTGTTACTTTTGTAATAAATCTCTGCCAATTATTGCTGCAACAAAAATCCGCTCCCGGATGCTTTAGACAGCGAGGTGCGGCGTGGTCCCGGGGCTACTGCAGCCTGCGTCATTTCTCCTCTTAAGAAGAAAGAAGTTCCATAATCCCCACCTTTCACCTTGGTACTGATAGAACCCAAGGCCCATCTTTACCAAAGGAAAATTTAAAAGACAAAGGCTGATGACACCCCAGCCAGTAGAGCATCATCTTATTCAAGAAAAAGACACTTTCAAGAGGAAGCTCTTCCTCCCCTGCAAAAAGCCAACTGAGAAATGTTGTTGCTCACTTTTATTAGGAAATACACTTTGATTCACTGTATATTCTTCTTGCAACAAACTACTAGTACACTAGTTAGTCAGAAGAACAACAGCGATAGATTCAACCTCCTTCCTACACCTATTTAGACTTTGCTATGCCTAGCAGAGAATGCCATACTCTTGGAAAGCTGAGTGTCCATTTAAAGCTGGCTGCCAGAAAGACATAGCTGTGAGCCCTTCAGTGATGAGCCAGTGTGTGAGAGCAGTATCCAACCTGCACATGTGTAGTGACAATTTCTGTGTATAGAAAACAGAACCATTAACTGCCAGGATCTTCAAGGTAGGAATTAAAGCTTAAGGTCCTGAAATCAGTATTTAAGGTACATTTCTATGCCTTGGACCTCCAGACCATGAACTGGTATGTTGAGCTCATATGAGAAGTCTGAGGAAGACTTTCACATACCCACGGTAATTGTAAAACCTAAATGTTTTGTTTTCTTGTCTCTGAAGTTACTTAAAATCAGAACTATCTGATTAACTAATGTTAGATGATAGAGTTATTCCCAAATGAAACACTTCCTGAAATGAGACTCATGCCTAGGAAAGAGCCTTTCATATGACTTAACTGCAAAGCATGTAGTGTAAATACTTTTCCTAAGTATCTGAAAGAATTAGAACTGTATATGAAAATGCAAGTACTTGTCACAACACTTTCTGTAATTTTTATGGAATAAAGAACTGTTTACCCATATAGTGATTCATTCAAATTGCAATGCCTATTTATCATGCTAAAAGATTTGAATAGTCTGAAAGAAATATTTGTACTGAAAAGCTTTATTTAGAATCAAAAGGAAAATAGCTGAAACCTACTGAACCAGCAAATGTATGCTAAGGAAGATCAATGTGAATAAAATATGTCTTTTAATATTTTACTGGGGGAAAACCAGCATCATTAATGTTATTTGTAATTTTGACTCTGTAACGGTCTTGATTTTGCCTGATAACATTAAACCAAAAGTGTAATCAATTGTATAAGGAAGAAATGGATAATAGAGGAATATGAAGAAGAAATTAATATATATAAAAAAGGCTTATTGAGGATTGATCAATGCAAATAAACATAGAATATGAATTATTTTGATGAGCCTTTCTCATGAAACCTGTGTGCTTCATAAAAGCTGAACTATTAAAGTCAGTAATAGGTTTGGAAGACAAGTGTTCCTACATTCTTAATAACCAAAGGCAAAAAGAAAGGGGTGAATACATTTCAAAGTATTTAGAATTGTTTGCACCACTCTGTACCCTTCATAAGATACGTACTGACAAAATTAGGCAAAAGGTGAGATGTGCACACAGCAATATATTGGTTACGTGGTGGGTATCTTCAGTTATTCAAAATACAGCAGCTACTTTTTGTGAAGCCAAAAAAAATTAAGTGAACAGTTTGTCCACTAACATTGTGCTTTTCTCACATAAGAACATTATGTTTCTCCAAGTCTTTTGATAGACATGGACCAATTGCCCTATAATAACCAAAACCCAAGGGAATGTGTTTTATGATTTCTGTGAGCATTTTGCTAAAATAGCAGCAAATGACCTTTTCTATAAATGTAGGGATGAATGTGTTTTGCATTTTAGTTCATTTCATTTCACTTATTTTTTTCATCGACACATGAAACCATAGAAGAGTACATTTTTTAATTTAGAGTTAGATTTTTTTTTTTCCTTACAATGGTTCCAACAAATGTGTTTCAATTTAGGTTAGAATAGTGCCATCTATCAGACAGTGCCTTCAGCTGAAAACACTGGAATCCCACATTCATGGGCACTAGGCAGATGCAATGGGTAGCAACAGTCCTGCTGCAGATCAGACGTACAACAAAACCAAAGGCACAGGTCTGTTTTAAAATCTGGAAATCCAGACTCGCATATTAGCTTTATCAGTGTCTGTGACTTTTTTTCCCCCAAACTTGGTCAATTAATGAGATTTGGAAATGCCTTTGTGGAATCATCTGAGTCTTTGCACATAGGCAGACAAAAATAGCAGGAAGCACAGAAAGGCACTGGAGAGGAAGGGTTGTTAGAGCTCTTGTAGTTTCTTGAGGTTTCTCAAAACATATTTAATGTGGGGAAACAGTCCAGCTACACCCCTGTACTTATTCCCTTCCAAGAGCTGGGCTAATCAGAGTTTACTAGCAGGAGCTTGTATACAAAAAGAATGTGAGAGGAAACAGCCTTATGGTCTGGAGGGGAGGGACGATGCAGGACTGCCACGTGTGCTGTATCCACCACATCCCAGACTCCTCCTGATCCCCTTGGCAGTGGAGGATCAGTCTCTGTGCAAACTGGGGCACGATGATTCTTCCTGCTGAAAGTCTTCAGACTCTCTTTTGCTCATTCTCCCTGAAGAATCTGGAGGATTTCTAGCCATTCCTTTCTTCTCCAGGCTGAAGAGACTAGATGATTTGTAGCTACTGGATTGATGCCACACTGCAGAGGCTGAAAAACTGCCTCAGCAAAGAAAAATGGGGTTATATACACACGTATGCTAAAATACAGCCTGTACAGAAACTTACATAGCACAGATAGGGAAATAAGTGCAAGAAAATACTGACAAATACTACAAAATAATTATTGAATTGACTAAAAAGAAAAAAAATCATAAAACTGCTCGCAAGGACAGGCAAGTGTGTATGTTATAAAATAAATTATATGGCACTCCCCTAACAGTTTAATTCTGAGCAATATTGACCAAACTTTGCTTGGCCTTCAGCTGAGAAGTAAAAAAAAAAGGTAATATCTTAGTATTATATATAATACTACCTCAGTATCTCCCTAATCCATAACAGAAGCATTAATCACTCTGTCTTGGTCATGGCAGCGGGGCAGTTTGCAGTCTGTCTGGGTACTTGATTTATGAGCAGCTGATGGCCATTGAACTGCAGCAATCCACCAAACAGTACTTCCTTCTGCTTTGAGTATAAATGTTACAGAGCACCAACATTATATTTTACCTAATAGATGCAAGGTTAAATTTGTAAGCTCCTTAATTTTCACCTTTCTTTCCTCTGGTTTTCATGTCTTGCTTTTTCTTCCTCCATCACAAAAGGTATTGTTGATCCCAGACCCCCAGCTCACCACCTTGCTTCAAAGTCTGGGCTTTGCTGTGCTCAGGAGCAGCATCAGCACACTTCTATCTTCCAGCATGGTCCAGGTGAGCTCCTGTCTCAGCTGAGAAAGAAATGGCATGGTCCTCCAGCCTATTGTCCTTCACCTCACTGTAGGTTTCCACTTGCCCCATGATTTTCATACAAAGTTTGGAGTTTCAAGGTCTAGCACAGATCCTTTTGGGTGTAAGTGTCCAGGATGGCCAAACTACACAGTTGCTTTGGAAGAAAAAAAGAAGGGGACTAGATTTGCATTTTGTTCTTTCACAGATCCGTAAGAGCTAGGAGACTCAGAGCTACAATTCAGAAACACCTGGGCATTCACAGAGAGCCCCCTGCTCAGCCCTCAGCTCCCATTCCTTGTTTGCAAAGCATGTGTCCTGGGTCCAAAAACATCCGGCTCCAGTCTCACCAATGGGTGGAGGGAAGTGGCTCCGTCCCTGTGCATACCTGTGGTGGCACAGCAGCTGTGGAAACCCACACACTTCATCAATGTGCTTACTCTGTGTGTCATTTCTGTTGTGGTCTGCTCTTCAGGAAGATTTTGCCCATTTTTTATGAACTAGCTGTGTCCTCCCTTTTTTTGATATTGTCTCATTCCTTAGGCCTCCTCTGTGCTCTGGTCTGCAATTTTTAAAAGCCAAGGCTGTGTCCAAATTTCTACTAATTACAAGACTGACAGAACAGAGATTACTCCATTTTGTAGTGCTTAGGAGGGTATTGCTTTGTAAACTGTACATTGCTATTCACCATTGCCTGTAACAAAGCACTTTTTTTGTTGGTTAATAGTGCCTAGCAAATAATGGTTAAATTTAAAGCCTCTCCAATTCTGTAGAGTGTATTAAGAAAAAGAAAAGAAAAAGTCAATCACTAGAAAAGCTTAGGTTTTTAATGCTTTATCTCACGTCTCTTGATAAGAGAATGAGGAATGTATTCACAAATATTTGAAGAGTGGCTCGAAGAGATAGTGCTGCCCTAAAGGAACTCCTGGCATCAAAGGGTCTATATCAAGGCATAATGGGATGAAATTAGGCAATAAAGCTAACCAGATAAGTAGTCTTTCACCTTGGAAGTATATTCCAAATGTTGCATAAATGAAGTAGCAATTTCAAACATTTTTGGGGAAGGATTCCTACCAGTGAGATCTGCCAGGTGTGGGCTGGGACAGAGGATGGGAGGCTGAGCCGCACCCTTGTCCTGGCCAGCAGAGCGTGGGCTCCCATGCAGCCCTCTGCCACCCCAGAGCAGGTCGAGCTGTGTTCCACGGTGTTCACTCCCCAAGGAGCCGTGCTGCAAGCCCTGACCCCTGTAAAGCTGAGCTGAACCAAAGCGCTATTACAAGGCTCCACCTCACACTGGTGGAAAAATCCCTAGGGTAGGACCAGAAACAGGGCTTGCCCCAGAAATCTCCATGAAGCCCCTGGCCCAAAGCCCAGGTGGCTCCCTGGGAGCACATCCTTGCCTCCGTGGGCATCATGCCAGCGGCAGGGAGAGCAAGGCAGGGGAGGCATGGTTCCCATGCACTGCTGTGGCAGGCACCATGGGCAGTGCTCAGCTCACAAGTGGGGCCACAGGGAAAGACAGTGTACATTCATTTGGGCTGTAACCACCGTAAGTGATGAGGACAAATTACTGGCCCATTTCTAACAAGAGAGTTTGGGAGAAAAGGTGGGATACAGCAGAGGCATGTCAGGTCGTGGGGATGCAAGAAGGGGGATTGTACTGGTTTGCTTTGCCTCCTTTTATTTGCTGTTATTTTGCAATAAAGAGCTTGTATTATCATAATGATTTCTTTAAAATGCCTGAAAATTTAAAGAATAATAGTATTGCGATAAGCAGAAAACCACTTCACCTCCACCATCGCCCACAAGATGGAGCTCGCAGCTCAGGAGCGGGGACGATGTTCTTTGTGTCGCCAAAAAATGAAACGGTTTTACTCTCACCCTTTTCTAATTTTTATCTTTTGCTAATATAATGCAGATTGGTTTTATACATTATTTATGGAGCCCAGAACTAGTATAGGGAATGCTGTCACTCATTTTAATGATTTAGATATGGTTTTTATTATTATTATTATACTGTATAGACTTTGGAAAACCTTCATTTGGATCCCATTTAGAACACAGGAAGTTGCCCAAAGCTTGGATGTGAACCTTAATTTACTGAAATCCTTGTAAGGCTGAGAATATTTACTGCTGGCATTTATTGCTCCTGTGAGAGTTAGAGTGAGAGAGAGCTGGGGGGAGAGAAAGAGAGGCAAGGAAAGACAACAGTAACTTCAGCCAAAAAAGCAAAGAACATATGTTGGAGTTGTGCTTGGCTGCGTGCGTGCAGAGCAGGGTAATCTGCTCTGCTGGGACAGGAGGTGCCTTACTGCATCTCAGATTCAGGAGAACCCCACCAGGGCTTGTCCTTTGAGGAGCTGAATCTGCTTTTTCTAAACCTTCTCTTTATAAAGTGGGGTTCACAAGCAATTAGGACACTTGGTTTGATGTACCCCATAAAGGACTGAGTCCTCTTTGTGCTGCAGCAGAAGTCCCTTTGGACTTCCCACTGTGCTCTGCAGATAAAAACCACAGGGATTTTACCTGTGAAGAGTTGCAGAGGTTCCAGTGGTGCCCAAGGGAAGTAAGGCGCACGACCCCAGGCAACCTTGGCTGGAGACAAAGGAGAGCTGCAAACCCACCACTGTCTTGCAGGGGGTGGAGAAGGTGACCCAGCAACCAGCAGTAATGGAGGCAGGAAAAGATCTCTTAATTTTTTTCCTCTTTCCAGTTACTTTGTGCCTGCCCAATAATAAATGAGCCTATTCAAGCTTGGTTGTTATAACTTACAGAGAAAAATATTCCTAGGATGGGTCAGTCTTTGCTCAGGTTATGAGTGCTGGCCATTTTAGCAGTCTCCAGCTTTTCAGAAAATCAGAGTTCTGCCCTTCAGGAAATAGAACAGGTGCCTCAGTAAATCCCATAGCGCTTTTTACTTTAATAAAAAAGCAGAGCAAAATATTTAATTTTTTTGTTAAGGTATTTGTTTTATGTTCCCCTGTTCCTCCAGCCCTCTTTCATTCAGCTGCTTAACTTGCCTTTCAACTGGTCTCTCTGGTGGCTTGTTTGTCCTGTGCCGCGACAACTAAAACAGCTAATAAAGCAGCTGGCAGGAGGGTGAATGAAGGGACCATGCCAGCTACTGCCCCTACTGTGGAAAAAGACCCAACAGTAAAACTTTTATATGTCTACCTTGAAATTTCCTCAAAAACCTGTATATTATGGAGAATTCTTAAATGAAAACACTGTTTTGTGAATCTCTAAAGAAATGCAATATATTTTCTGAAGAGCAGTTTAATTTAAAAGATTGCCCATTTACATGAAATACCCACAACTGTTTGTTACTATTATTACTGAAACAGCTTTTGATGATATACTGTCATTATTCTGAATTTAGTTATGCTTTGTTAGTATTTATTACTGGCACTGTGAAAGGATCAAGGTGTTGCTCAACAAGGCATACCAGTGCGTGGCAATGAGACAGCTTTCCTCACAGCCAGAGCTTAGTCCTGCAAGCAAGCAGGATGGGGTCAGCAACTGGGAGATGGTAACAGCAGACAAAGTCAGTCTGTGGAAAGCTGTCCCCCTCTAATAGGCTCTATAGTGCATGCAATAGCTGGGTGGGACCCAGAGACACAAGATTACTGCCAAGGTCTCAAAGAATAATTCAGTTAGAGAACATGGTTCAAAGAGCAAGTACATAAAATTGGAAGATCTGTGTTCATGATACACTATCTAGATGCTTACAGTATAATTTTAATCATAGCACCAGATTGCCTCCTGCATAAACGTCTAACATCTCAGTAAAGGCCTCCTGAAGTACCTTGAAAGACATGCAGGTAGTTCAAATATGAAATGCCTGCTCCTAGAATTAGGAAAAGTGAAATGAAGAGAAGGAATTTGCAATTGCTTGTAGAGCTGGAAGGTTAGTGATCATTCTTTATCTCTTATTGTGTGAGAGGGCACCCATCATGAGCAAACTGCTAGGCACAGTTGTTCATTTTTAGATTAAGATGTCATTTCACATTAATTTAAAGGACTCCAGTGCAAAATGTGGTGGCATGGTTTAATTCTTAATAATCTTGTAGGGATTGCAATTTTGAGAAGACATTTAAGTGTTGGAAGAGATAAGGAAATTGTGAAAATTCAGTCATTAGAACTCTTTAGAACAGGTTGGACAAATATCTGCCAGGAATGACATAGGTATAGTTGATTCTTCCTTGAGGCAGAGAAATAGTCAGGATGACCTATTTACTCTGTTTCCAAGGACTTGTGAGCAAATAGCTGCAGGTGCTTAAGTGCAGAAAATATTCTGTGTCAAGGAAACAGACCAACTGCACTGAAATAAAGTTCAATTTAAGCTCAAGATAAACAAGAAGTTTGTAGAAATCAGGTAATTATCCAAAACCCAACATAAATAATATCTAAAATTTCAAAGGAAATTGACCTTTTAAGGAAGTATATAGAAGATAGTATGAGAAATGCTCAGAAACAGCATCCAAGACAGCTCTGATGTCTAATATTATCAAATAAAATAAATTATTCCAGTGAGGGGCATTTTGTGTTTATAGTTCCAGATCCAAATGTTTGCCTAAAAATAGAAATTATTCTTTTCCCCCCTCTTTGTGTCATCATAGTGTTGTCATTAAGAATATAGCCAGCAGCTACTTTCATTAAGAGAAGCCTGTGATCTCAGCTGTAGGAAGAACAATGGAAACATGCTGTTCTTCTCAAAATGCCTCTGTGGATATAAGCTTCTGCTCTGCTTTTTCATCATAAGCTCTGTGCACACCAGCACCGCAAGCCTCAAAGCAGCCAGGGAAGAGCAGGATCAGACTGGATTTCTTGGTACCTCTGTCCCTTGGCATGGGCTGGGGCTGTGCTGGTGATGTCTGCAGGCTGAGCTGCAGGATGACCAGGCTGCTGCTCTGCATTGCTTTTGCCGTGCTGGTGCCATGGTCTGGCCGACAGCCTTCAAACTGGATTTCTTGGCATCTTTCCTAGGAGGGCACTCATCCTGTACCTCATACCATATGCTACAAAGGTACCTGGGACTGATGGGCAGCCTGAGTTTTTCACACTGTGGACACTTGGAGCTCAGCCATAACCAATCCTATATCCATCTATATACCCTCAGAGAGCCAGGGCAGGGAGTCTGGTGGGCTATATTCTGAGTCTGATTATTTAAGCATGGTATAGATGCAGCTTCATACCAGGAAGTCACTTCCATTTAGGAAAAAGCAACCATTTTGAATGACAAGTTTTCCACACTGTCCATGAAATTTTCTGCAGAAGAACTTCTAAAAACAGTAATCTAAGCGGGGGGAAATGGTTGTTAATCCTACAACATTGTGTTAGAGTATAGGGCACAGTCTTTCATAGCTTTAAGTACTTCAAGAATATAGAGAATCCCCTATTTTACTAAGATCAGAAGATCAGAGGAACAGAGCACTACTTTTATTCAAAATAAACTTTTAAATGAAAATTAACTCCCAAACTGACTGCCCTAGTTTATTTATAAAATCCAAAAAAAGTACATAGCTATTTTGTGCTTTCCCTGTTAACAAGGTGGGTTTATTTGGCAAGGATGTGACCTTCTGGCAGAGACTGAAAATAGTTTATGCCGCAAACATTGATATAAAGTTTTAAAGAAGCTACAACCACGGAAACCTCCTTGAAGAACTTTGGACTGTAAATCAAACTGCTGATTAGATAAAAGGAAACCTATTGTTCAGTCACCGCAGGCTGAGGGAAAGGTATGCATCCACAGTAGGCCAAAGCCTCCAGCTGCCATCCCAGCTGAGTTTGGGGTGGGGAGGGAGAGCACAGCTCAGAGAAGCCAGGTTTACACAGACTCCCCCCAGCTGAGGGGGGAGGAGGTTTTAGGTGCATGGTGTAACCTCTGGTGAGAGGCAATAAACACCCATTCTCCGATTACTCAAACTGGCCCAGCTGTGGAACCCCCAACCCCACAAGATCCACAGGACATTCTCGTGAGAGGCCTGGCCCCACAGGACATTCATGTGAGAGGCTTTGCCCCACAGGACTGCAGGAGGTGCAACAGACCCAGAGTCTGCTGTAGCAGACTGCCCCCTCCCCCAGGGGGACATGCCCGGGCAC
>WEIT01005692.1:53350-67245 GCA_013389985.1 Dryoscopus gambensis
TCTTTCTTTCTTTCTTTCTTTCTTTCTTTCTTTCTTTCTTTTTCTCTCCCTCCCTCTCTCTCTCTCTCTCTCATATCTACCATCAAATAAAACCCATATTATTGTCACTGGAAGATGGTCTCGTTTGCACCTTAATTTGGGCAGAGGAATTTCTAAAAAACCTTAACAACAACAACAACAACAATAATAATAATAATAATAATAATAATAATAATTGGGTCTTAACACCATCTACTATAATTTATTTGAGGTCTTCATTGACTGCTTGATGGACCTTTGAGTTGACACTGTTTTACTTCAGGATATCAATTGCTAGAATGACACTGTTTTGTTGGCTTCATTTGATGAATTCTTGCAGGTGGGATTCAGTCGATTGTGTAGCAAGCAGTGTACAGTGACCTGATTATTTATCTTGTCAAATGGAGTCCCTGGACATAACTATCAAGCTGCCATTGACACTGGGATATAACCAGCTCTGTATTAAACTGTCCAGCTGTGATGTGAAGAGCACACCAGTTATCTGCTTAAGCATAACACACAGTACTGAGGACATCTGAGAGACTTGAGAGCCTGGATAGCAGTAACTGCTGCCTCAGCAGCCTTTTTGAGGATTTCCCAATATGAAATTTTCACAAGACTGCTCTAAAAGGTCATGTTTATATCATATTTACCACAAATTCATGGACCATGCCCACAATTGGCAGGTTTTTATTTTTAATGATTTCATCAGTTACTTCACTCAGTATAGCAGGGTACGATCAGCTAATGAAATTTCTAGATCTTTCCCAGCAACAGCTTTCATCAGACTTCTTTAGCACAGTTGTGGTACCACTGCAACTTGAAGGGATCTGCTACTGGAGCAGCATGTTGCAGTTTAACCCGTCAGGCAGCTAAACACCACACAGCCTCTTTCTCACTCCCTTCCAGTGAGATCTGGGAGAGAACTGGAAAAGGAGTAAAACTCATGGGCTGAGATAATGACAGTGTAATAGGACAGGATGGCAAGGGAAAAGAGCAATAATGATAAAGGGGTATACAAAACAAGCTCTGCTCACCCACCCACCACTACCCTACAGCCAACTCCCCCCAGGCTTTTGTTCAGTATGATGCCATATGACATGGTATATCCCTTGGGTCTTCTGGGGTCAGCTGTCCTGTCTGTGTCCCCTCCCAGCTCTTTGTGCACCTGCACCCTCCTCACTGACAGGCAGTATGAATAGTTGAGAAGCCCCCGACTTAGTGTAAGCCCATGTCATCAACAACTAAAACATCAGTGTGATATCAATATTATTGTCATCCTAAATCCAAAACACAGCACAGTACCAGCTACTAGGGATTAAATTAGGTCTATCCCAGCTGAAACCAGGACACCCCAGCTTTCCTGACAGGGCTTTTTCAATTTGTTGTTGAGTTGAGGCAACAATGATGTGAAGAGACCTTTCAGTCATTAACGTCGGCTTTAGCCAGTGAGACTTGTGCAAAAAAAATATACTAGTACTGGAGACTTGACATGTCCAGTATACCTCCTAGAGCTGAATGCCTGTCATATCTAGCAGACTTGTTTGGTGAAGACCAGCTGTAGAGGAGGATGGTGACCAGCTACATCTCTGTTGTAGCTCCACTTTAGAGTTAACTGTTGACCTGACCCTCTTTGGATACTGTATATTTACAACAATTTGATAAAACAATAATTAGCAACTTATCTTAACTACAGTCTATTTTTATATATAGTACAGCTTGTGCACAAGTTTTCGATTAATTTTTACTACATGGAGAGTTGAGAGAGTCTGTAGTTTCATGATTATTCAGGTCAAAGAACAGATGTTAAATTTCTTTAAATAACCATTTTAATTTTAGCACAAATAACAGATTTGTTTATTAATGCTCAGAACACTCAACCTGTTTTTAAAAGATGAGAATTGTAAGATTGAAGAGGTACGCTTACTTTTTGTCCATAATAAAAATGGTTAATCTGTGCTCTAGAAGCAAGAGAGAAGTCTCCCTAAACCGTAGGGTTGTGACCAAGGTCTTAATAGCAGAGCTGAGAACCTTTTAACTTTGTGAGCAGCTGGGGCAAGCAAGCCTTTTTCAAGGAGATTCTTGAAGTTGAGATATTTTACAAAGGATTTGCTGTGAATTGGACCCAGTGCAGGGAGTCCCTGCAGTTGTGCATTGTCTCTTCTCCATCCTCCTTCCTCTGACAGGCAGCCCAAGAGCAGGGGGGCTGCACAGCCCTCCGGTGCCACACTTCATCCTTGTGGTACCTCCACAGATTGTTTTCTGCTTATCCTTTAAGTACTCTGGTCATCGTACGCTTGTGTGTAATCCCAAGCTATGAAACCATACTTTGTTTTAGACACAAGAACCAGCTTTGAGAGGTCCCCTATGTTTGCAGAAAATCTAAGCATCAAAAAATGCTGTATATTAACTCTTATCAAAGTCTGTGATTCCTGGTATTCATGGGAATTAATTGGCTGTGTGAAATTTGAGAATTATACAGGTTCACCGCTAGAACTAAGTCACAATTAGTGCCAAGTGCTTTTACCACTAAAAAAGCCCCATGGATTAGGCCTTTCAGAAGAAAGAAAACCTGCTTCTGAACTTTTTGCCGCAGTTGGATACTCAGTCATAGAATAGTCTCCATACTGCCAGTACATTTACAATGTAAACGCTTTCTTTTCAAGGTCAGGGTTTTAAAGCACTAGACTGCTATTGAAACTGCAGGGGCAGAGCCTGAACAATTCTACTGGTTTTCTAAAAATAAGGAGCTTTATAGCTAAACTGCAGGATGTATTTTAAAAGAGTCTCAACGTTTTTCTTTTTACTGCTACTTGTATCCAATCTCTACCAATTTTTACTGCTTTACACAAAGGCACATTTATCGCAAGGCATGGCATAAAATCAACACTCTTCCATTCTAAGCAGTTAAGCCCCATCTTACAATGTTTGTGATGTGCCACACTATTCAAATGCATTAAAACAAAACCTGACCCACCAGAGGGAACATGGATTTACAAATAAAATGACAGGAAGGGAGAATGCCTACTTCGCTAGTTCAGACTTCTTAGCTGCAACTACTCTGTTAAATTTTGCATTAAAAATGTCTTATTTTCATTTAAAACCTGCATCCCTCAAATACCTCATGAAATACTGGAAGACTCTGAGGCATGAATGAGGCAATCAGTTCTTTCATTATAAATACTTAATTCTAATCAATCAGGGCTTAGTATTCCCAAACCTTTAGAGCAGTCCTGTTTAGCTTTTGCAGTGTTTGAAAATATTTATTGACCAAAGGGTAAAATGCTTTTTCTTCTTATTGGAAAAGATTTGCTGTTAAAATACTTAGCATTAATCCCCTTAAAATACTGAGGACTCGTTTCTGGTCAGTTTGTAGATAGGTGTACTGACAGAAAAAACAGTGAGGTCTTGGCACCCACATAAGGTTACCAAAAGATTGTCCTGGGTTGCAAGTAAAAGGTCATATACCTGCTCATATCCATACTGTCCTGAAGGCTGTCACAAATGATCATGTGCTTTCAAGTTTAGAGGACAGCTCAGTGTGTACTTGGCTGTCCTTGCTTCAGATTTCAGGGTGAGCTGTTGTGTCTGTAGCCCAGCTGACTGATTTGCCTGGCCCAGCTGCTAAGCACTGTTCCAAAGTAAAGGCCAACAAGTCAATTTAAGTGCCACCAGTCTTGCTTTCCTGGTCCTCACTCAGAACCAGGACCGAGGAAAAGCAGATGATGGTGAAAACCCACCCACACGGATAACAAAGACTCATGTCTCATTTTCTTCTGCAAGATTTCTCTTTGGCTTTTAGTACCACATTTAAAGCTGAAATACTTAACCTCTCTTTTATAGACACACATATATATATATCTGAAGATCTTGTTCTTCTATTCCAAGCAAGTCCAATACTGATGGTGTGTAATTTGTCAGTAGCAGATGTGCTAAAAGGGTAAGTTTTACACACAAAATATTTTTTTTCCTCTATTCTTGTCATTTAATTAAAAAAATAGAGATACATACGTAGATAGTGTACATAAATTTTTTGAAGTCAGACTAAGTGTGGCAATTTAATTGTCCCAGTCCAAGTATGTCTTAGCTGAATTTGGGTATTGGAGTGTAAAACATCATTTTCATTTTTTAAACATTTTCATTGCATCTGCATCTTTCAACTTTTTTTTTGTTTTTAATTGCTTCTATTAAAATATGCAAAAAATACAAAGGGAAAACTTTATCAATTCTTTTAAAAATAGCAGAATTGTAGTTGACAAAATTGGTACAACTTTTAGGACAAGACTCAACTAAGAAATATTTCCATTCTTTTGCATATAGAAACTTACATATGGTTTGCTATCACTGCTGCCCAGCGCCAAAGCCAACATCTCAGTCTGTGCAAAGAAACAGGAGGACAGTCAGTGGGTGGGCTTGAAGCATGAAACAGAAGGAGGGAGAGGGAGTGAGTGGGGGAGAGACTGTATGCATATGTCCAGAGGAGTTGAGTAGTTAGAGCATCAGTTAGGGAGATGAAGAACCAAGATTCATACTCTTCTTCTCTATGATCCATAAAATGTGCTTGGATTCAGCTCTACCAGATCCCCCATGGGCAAGTTATTTTGTTATTCTGTACTTTCCAAATTCCAAATGAATAAATAAAAGATATGCCTCGGAGCAGGAATATTCTGTTGATGTTAATTAACAGCATTCTATATATTCTGCCTCTCTTTGTTCCTGTGCTAACTGTATCAAGTGAACATCAGCAGCGGGACAGCAGGAAAGTTTCATCCTAAACTGACCCAGGGGATGTAAAATGTTGATTGAAGTTTGTGCTGCGAATGGGAGCAAAATGTGGTTGCAGGAGGTCTCTCATTCCTTGTGACCCCACTGAAGGAGAACACCTGATCTGACTTAGGTGCTCTGTGGTGCTGTATTTCCCCACTCCTTCTCTTAATGAATGTCTGCCCTTCCCACACTGTCCTGCCTTTCCCGTCCCTCGTCCTGGCCACTCCCTCGAGTTCTCCCTATTGGTCTCAATACCGCTACTCCGCCCATGTACCGCCCCTGCACCCTGAGACCATTAGTCCATGTGCTCTCTCAGTCCGTCTCGTCACCATATGAAACTCCAGGCCTATGCCGTGTGCTCGCTCTCTGTCTTTGGGAGCTAGCAGGTTGCAATGTGAATAAAGTTCCTCTGAGGTCCCCATGTGGAGACCCTTCTCGGCTCCTTTATCACCACCGTGTTGTGGAGCCGACAGCAGCCGAGGCATGAGCGCGGGGCCGCCCAGAAGAGCTACGGGAAGCGGAACAGCCGCTCTCCCAAGGCAGCCCCACAGCACCCTTCAGGACGATTTGCAGCTTGCCATATTAATGCAGAAACTACAGACACCAACAGTGCCCAAATCCAGGCGCCTCAGTGTCTCTATCTCCCGGGGATTGTCTTGCTCTATGAACTGCAACAAAGCAGCTCTCTCTTCTCCCACAAGTGCTCTCTGCTCCCACAGGTTCCTAAATCAGGAAAGGAGCTCGTATTAGATGGCGATCATCTATGAGAAGATATTTCAGTGGCTAAGTTACTTGAGGATTTATTCATAGCTTTTACTGAAGTTGGGGGAAATGCTTATCTAGATTCCTCTGCAAGTCAGCCCTTAGGAGTTTCAGTGGGAAAGGAATGTCTGGGCATCATCCGTGTTATTAAATTTTACTTTTGATGCCTCCATAGATTTCATAGTTTTTGCAAAAATACGTAGCAAACATGGAATTTATTGCTCATAGTTTATCCAGGAGATGTGTCATAGTACAAGATGGACTGAACATAAAAGATGGTTAACAAGTATATCGCAATGGTCTGTAAAACTGTTAAATAGATCAATAAATAATTCCAGTGATAGCATATTGAATTTCAATAGTCAGTGAAAACCAACAGTTTCAAAATGCTGAATTTTGCCTTTCTGATGAGTAAGTCTGTGTCACTTTACCATAAATACTCAACTTTAGCAATTATCATCACGGCCCTATTTAACAACTTTCTAATTTTAACAAATGTGCTTTACTGCAATAGTGAATTGTTGATACGATACCTATTCTTTATTCCTTGATGAGTTTAACCCATAAGTTGATTATATAAGTAAAAATGTCTGCCAGGATGTTTTTCAGGAATAAAAAAATCTAAGGAATAGGATGGGGGAGTAAAGCAGTATTTATTATACTCTTGGGATGCAGAACTGAAGGTCCCCCGATGTTTGAGTTAACTGACATCCAGAAAGCTGGCAGCATCCAGTCTTTAGGAAGAAGCTCAGCTCTCCTAGCTTGTCTGGGTAGCAGGATTTGTTCTAGGACCTTTGCTGTGGTTAGTTGGTGTTTACATGGGGACACCTTCAATACTGTAATGCTGGAAGTTGTAGCACCACCCTCACCACCCTTCCATCTCAGAGATCTGAGACACCAGATGGGAGATATGTTGAAGATATGTTCTCAAAGGGACAGAAGACTTCCGTACCTGACTGGGAATCACAGGCAGCTTTCCAGGAAACAGAGCCTGAAAAAATAAAGCATTTCAAAGCACTGATTTTAGAAGAAGTTAACTGAAAATGTTAAAACCAGACCACTGTAAACCAATTTGTGTAACAAAAATACTGAATAAAATGTATAAAAAGCAGCAAAATTTTATAAATGTAACAGAAAGAAGCCTAACACCAAAATTCTTTGTAAAGAAAGTAAAATCCAGTAATAGCCAGCTAGTCAATTAGGCCTAAGCCTTGTCCAAGCTTTTTTACTGTTAAGGTATAAGGAAGTGAGGATCTCTTTTCCCTGCAGGTGAGGACCTTCAGCTGCAGAGGACTGCTGCTTTAAGGCATGCAGATCTTTATTATCTAATCATTAACACCTTATTATACAAACATTAATACCAGCTGCATTGCTAGAAATAAGGCAAATGTATGTATTTCCAGGCAGACTAGATCTATAGGCATTGGTGTGTATTCTGGGATTAGCTAAACCAGCCTCATTTCAATCTGTGGTCAGTCCTACCTGCACCAGTTCATTCCTTTTTTTATCTTGATTTTTCTTTTTTGTCATCTCTTCTGACCTAACTTTGACAAAGAGACTTACTTTTAAAAACACTCTGTAAGAAAGTCTTATAAAATGTGCAAACATCTATTAGCATTGCTACATCTCCTCAGGCATACTCTGTCCACTTATTCCTTATGCCAGGATCAATCTCTTTTTGTTTTTTAAGCTGGCATTTGTATAGCACATAGTCTAATAGGGTTTTGGTTTCTCAGGTGCAGCTGCATGGAGCAGTAACCGAACAGGGTATATGAAGCAGACAGGTATAATTTAAGGCCCTGACCAATGAGAAATGAAAACTGAAGCTGAGCAAAAGCAGAAAAAACACTATTACCCTCTGAGGTAATCAGAATTAGCTGTTAGACCATGCACCAGACAGGTGGCCAACAGGGACTGTACCCATCAGATGTGTTCATATTCAGCATGAAATATATCCTGATAGCGCCAAGAAGCTTACAGCTCTGGGTGGTACCTAAACAGCCACCGGATTAAGCTTCTGTCAGAAGGAGAGTGTTCAGTGTGAGCCAAATGGACTTTCCACAGTGGAAAAATGTTTCTAGGTACAATTTTATAGCAAAAAAAAAAATTCATTATAACTTGTTAATTTGGACACAAAAATCAGCAAAGCTCCTCTGTTTCATGAGTCTGTTGTTAGGCTGGAAATTAAAAGGTACAATTATAGCCACTAAAAGAAAAAGATACAGATATGTCATGCTTTCTTGTCTGCCACCCACTCAATAGCTTCTACAGGTAAACAGCCTGGCACATGGCCTAAAATCTACACTGTCCTATTAGGACGAAATTGTCCAGTTACAACCTTTTAGAGCTTCTTTTCCTTTCACAAAAAATAAATTGATTTTCCATGCAATTCCTCTTCATATCATGCTGTGTTATTCCTCATTCCTCCGAAACATTGTCTTCTCTGGATAAAAAACATACACTAAGTCTGTAAGGCTTATGGAATTTGAGCATTTTCCTAGGTTGATCTGCTTGTTCTCATTCTGGTTCGTCCCATTCCCCACCACCCTTCCCAACCCCCCACACCTTGAGTTTCACAATAACACTATAATGGTTTTGTGACCTACTCAGCACAAACATTGTGGAATGTGCCTGGAAGCTGTAGTTCATTACCTGTCAGGGGCTGGTTGCCCAGACATTTGTTGCCCGGCTATTCTTCCTAAAAGTCCGATCTCAGAGCCCCAAGAAAGACGGAGTTCACAGGTGCTTGTTTCAGAGGTGTTTATTCTTTCTTATCTCTAAGTATGATAACAGCCACCGCAGCTGGCTTGCTGTGGAGCTGCTTACAACTTGAGATCCCCTGCTAACTGCCGCCTGGATGGGACAGCTCACACCTTTTCTAGGGTTTTGGTGCTCCAACCATCTCCTGAAACGTGTCCTTGTTTATAAATCTATACCAATTAATTTAAAAAAGGTCAGGTCTGCCTTGACCAATGTACTTGTGCCACCGTCACAGCATAACGTTGAGGATAGAGAAGAAGAAAGAAGAAGCAAAGGACAGCTAGGACAATGCCCAAAATCCTCCATCTTGAAAGCCCCAAATTCCATATTTTTCACCCAGTGATAAATTATATTACTGTCTTTTTTACAGTTTTGTAGCCTGTAATTCTTCTTGTAACATTGGTAACTTTTCCCATGGGCTAAGGTCAAAAATGGTGCTATTTTGGGCTGTCAGCCAGGGTCTCGGACCCTCCTGCCAGGGCCTTGTAACCCCCCAGGGCTGCCAGGGGGGTGTTCTGAATCCCAACAATTACCTATATTTTAATCCAAATGGAGTAATTTAATACAAATATTGGGTTCAACTTCTAGATATATAAAGTATTTTGATGTTGTCAATGAGTTACTAAAATCACTTCAATCCACAGGGAATTAATTATGTATGTGAAAAGTAGAAAATTCTAGAGGAACCATTTAATGTTGAGAAAAAAATTTACTAGCCCAATGGCTATTGCCACAACTTTTTCATTATAACAGCAATAAATTTTCTGCATTCATGAGATATGCTGATAGGCAGAAAGTTTAGTAACTTATAGTGCTGAAAGTTGCATGATCACCTGTAATTCCATTTCTTCCAATAAGTTTACTAAGTACCAACTACTTCTGAATAAAAGGTCTATGTGGAAAATTACGCTGTTATTTTTGTTTGCCTTGCACATTCTTTAAACAAGAGTTTTCACATTCATGGCAGCAATTTCTGTCTCTGAAAGCAGTAATGATTAGGTCTCTGTAACAATAATAGGAGAAATGTAGTTTTTTGTATTTTTAGATAAATGTTTCCACATTATGAAGTATTAATGCCTAATTACATGTTCCAGCAAATAATCAAGTTTTGTTTCACAGTGCATATATTTATACTATTTGATTTGTCTTCTTAGCTCGTCCTCATTTTTGTATAGATATATGTATATATATCCTATGGTAGTCTGCACCAAGCAACTCAAATTGGCATGAAAATATTACCTCACATGTACATTAAAATGATTTATAAAATAGAATCAGTAAAAAAACCCCAAGTGGACTATTTATCACTGAAAAAGATCATAGTTACGGACACTTTATTTAGTTCATTTATATATCCTGAGCCGGAGCTTTAACTGAAACTAACTTTTCTTGCCTTCAGCAGCGCTGATCTAGCAGGGATGAATCATGAACAAATCTTTAGTCTTGATTCTAATTTTGATGCTAGCTGAAACCGTGAGCTGCTTTTTCAGTTGTTCAGCTCCATGTTTAAGCTAGAGCAGACCTCTAGGGAAGTGGACCTTTCCCTGGACAGTACAGGTTTCAGCTCTACTTTGGGCCAGTTGTAGAAACCTTAACAAAGGTCTCACAGTTTACTAATGTCATGATTCATATAAATATACTTGATTACTGTAGATCTTAAAAAGGTCAAGGGGTTCTTTTAGTTGGTATTTTGGGAGGGGGGAGGTTTGGGGTTTTTTTGGTTTGTTTTGTTGGGGTCTCTGGTTTTGTTGGGTTTTTCTTTCTTTTGTTTTGGTTTTGTTTGTTTGGAGGTTTCTTTTTTTGGTTTGTTTTGGGGGGGGTTGTTGGTGTTTTTTTGTTGTTTTTTTTTTTACTTTGTTTTTCTCTAGGAACTTCAGGTACTGAAAGATCTTGCCTTTTTAGGGAATCTAGATTAGTAAATACTAATTCAGAACATGTTGAACTCTGCTCTACTCAAAGGTACCCATAGCTGTGTATGACCATGCCATGTTATGCCACCCAACACCACACAGAAATTTCTAAACTTGCAGGGGGAATATTTTGTGACATATTATTCTCACTTCTGGTCCTGGAGAAGGCTTGGAGTGGCACTGTTTTGGGTGTTTGCACTGGAATTCACTGAGCTGCACAGAAATACTTGTGCCTGGGGTGATCCAAGCCTGGATATAAGCCCAATCTGATCCTTCCAAGAGGTTAAGTTTTTCCCGTGGACCAAATCCTTACTTTGGGATTGCCTTCTTCATGTTGCAGCCTGAGTGCTCACCCTTTGATGACAATCTCTACAAGAGAGCTCTATATTCCACTGTACTCCAAAGGTCATCCTCACCCAAATCAAATCATCTCAGCTACTCTTCCTGGCCTAGGTCCTACCCTTAAACATCCTTAGGGCTGTTCTGCCTTTTCTTGCTGCCCTTTCAGGCTCCAGGCTTGTAAAGTGGAGTCTTTTGGGTTTGTCTCTGTGGGGAAGGTTGATGCAGAGGAACACAAAGTCATGAACTGAGATTTTAGGGGTTTTGCAGCCTGAACTTCCTGTGTTCCCATTCTGTGAACTCAGCTCTGACAATTTACTCAAGGGGCAAATCCTAAAGGGAGGGCTGTGAATCTTTCACACTCATCCAGTTTGATGTGAGAGAAAAGGAGTTGCACTGTTGCAGGCCCAGACATTGCCAGATGCGGTGTGGATCTCAGTGAGGTTGGTTCCAATGCCTGAATTCAACCTGCATCCCATCCGCGGTGGAATTTCACTTTGCCTGAGTGTGAGTTTTGTTTAAGCCTTGTTTTGCTCGTTTGTTTGCTTCTCTTCATACGAGTGTGTAAGGAGGGCTTAGGTAAGGAAAGGAACAAGTGACTAGTCCAATCCTGCATGCTGTTTGGATATGTCTCTTGAAGCGACACTGCTTGTTCCCATAGGATGCCCTGGATAAGTCAGCAGTACTCTGCTGTCAGTGGCATTAAAAATCTACACCTCACTGCTGCAGCAAGGGCTCTTGCCCTCCCTCACAGATGAGACAGGCAGTGCAAAAGGCTCAATTCACCATTAATGGGTTGCAAACTTTGCCTTCTTTTTTGTGGTCTTTTAGAGTTTGTAAGGCATTGCTCACATACACGGACCCTCTCTTCTGCTTTGGGAGTTTTAAGCAGCTTTAACTTCTACCAGTAGATAAGTTTTAACTTGATCCCCTCTGCTCTGCCAAAACTCTACTGCACCAGTTTGTCCAAGCTGCTGGTTTTATTTGCTTTTAGGCACATTTGCACAGTTTGTTAATGCACTATAAAAAGCCTAAATATCAAATTACACCATCTTTACTTTTCACTTATGCACTCTTTAACTTCCTACAAATAAAATGCTCTGCGTCTTATAGTCCAAACTACCTTTGTGCATGGCCTCTGTATTTGCTGTTTATTTAGGAACAAGACTGGGGAATATCAGACCATTACAAATGCTCATTTTGAAATATGCTCTTGATATAATATTTGGATTATTCCTTTTATCACATCTTAACTTTGAATATCAGAAATTCTCCTGTGGATAAGGGTAGTTATTGCCAACCTAATTTCAAATGGACTTTAAAAATTCAATCTTTTTAGCTCTTTAGGTTTGATTGTGTATGGCTTGTAGGATTATAGCTTCTTAGTTTTAATGTCTATTTTTGAATGCTTGTTTGGGGGACCATGGGTAGAAACTCTCAGTATCATTTTTAGTTCTGAAATATCCTTTTGATTTACACGTCTGAAGCAACAAAACCTCTTATTGTTATCACTTTTGAAAAATTGCCAAGATACAGCCAAATCTTTCACTGCTTGCTGCACAGAGCTGGTTCTTGCCTTCGTGTACCGTAGAATTCATTATTGTAATGCCTTGTTTACTTACATTTCTTCTGGTGATAATAGGCTTTTCAGCCTTCAGCATTCAAGGCCTTTGTCTGTAGAGGAAAAGAAAAACCAGGCAAAACATCAGGCTCTTTCATCGAGCTTTTCAAATCTCATTTCAAAAGTTTGCTGTTAACCATTTCAGCATCACAATAGAGGAACAAAAACCTTCACAATAAAAGATCCAGAATCAGAAATACCTCTGCAGGGAAACAGTTTTTGTTCTTAAGCTGTTTTGATGCAAAGCATATCTTCCGAGATGCATATTCCCCTTTCAGTGGTAAGGGCTGCCTACCTTCACACGCCTTCTCCAGTGTATTGCTTTCGATAAAGTCAGAAAATAATGTGGTAGCATCCATCCTATTGGGATTCTGTTCATGGTAATAAATCCAGGAAAGTACTATATTTAACTGCTTGTCTCTACTTCTCTAAATGCACAAGTTTTCTTGTTCCTTTGGGAATGGTCAAGGCTAATGGGTTTCAAGAAGCTGTTGAATAATTTGCAACCAATTAAGTTTATTTTTAAACCCAAAATATTATCTGAAAAAAAAATTACTGACCTTATCAGTAATGTTTTATGAAAAATGGTTTTTTCTACTTTTTAAAACAGCAAGTGTTCACAAAATGTTATTTTTTGGCTGTAAATTTATTTTGTGTGACTATTAAAGAATAAACTGGCCTTTCTTCACCATCAACAAACCTGTAAACCTGACAGTGCATGTAAACTTAATAAGTAGGCTTTTGTTTTTCGGGTCATTTAAAAAAATTTGTTTGATTGCTTGTTTGTTTGTTTGGGGTTTTTTAATACTAACTTGACTGCTGTTATAGTTTCTCAGGCTTTCCTATTTTAATACCTTCTTCATGATGCCTTTAAGTTTGTGGTACCTTGCTGGTCTGATGTCACTGATGTCTGTCTCAGAAGAATGTTTTAGAAACTTCTTTTTAATTTCAGTGAACATAAATGAGAAATTCCAAAGGAGTAGGTAAAGGGAAAACTTGCCTTTCTCACGTTGGACCCCCATCACATTTCCCCAGAAAAGATCTGCTCATCAATTGAACATTGCTCATTCTGGGCCCTGGACATGGTGGTGGTTCAATGGGAAGGAACAAGAGAAATGTGTGATCAGGTGTTTGAAGGTTACATAGGCCAAATTAAAGTTCATCAGTCTTCTGACTGCTCAGTGCTTGGCTTTGCACCCGTGAGCTCTTCAGGCCTGTCTCCATCATCATCAGCAATTTGCTTGGCCACTCCTATTGTGAGTTTTTATGATTTTGTCAAATGTAAAGCAACTGGTCTGAAATGTTCTGTACTTCCTTTCTGTCCCATGTAATACTTTTGGGAGATCTTGGGAATCAGTAGTCAGATGGCTTTTCCAGAATTAGGACAGATTTCCAGCTTTTCCAGAGTTAGGACTCTCTTTCTAGAGTTTAAACACTACTTTTTAAGAAAGTCTCTGCCATGCTCATAATTATAGCAGAATTTGAATTCTGGCTAAAGGGATTGGTTTGGTGTCAATGACATTCCTCTTTTTCAAGCTCATGAAAATTCATCTGTGTTTTCTTCTTGCCCTTTTGTGACTCATCAGAGTTTTGTGACCAACTGTCAATAGACTTCACCTACGCTGTGCAGACTCCATCTTCTTACAGGTCCTGTCTGCCAGTTAGACTGTTCTGTGCCTGAGCCATCCCCCAGCATAACCAAAATATATTATGGGCTG
>WEIT01005693.1:10056-24161 GCA_013389985.1 Dryoscopus gambensis
AAAGGAAGGAAATGTAGTGCATAAACTAGTCATTACCCCCAGCATCCTCAATAGATTTAAATTTGAGTAACTGCTGGTTGATTTGCCTACTTATAATTCCCACTCTAGTTTTAGCTGGATATTATATTCTTTTTCATTCATTAAAGCTTTGCAGCTGCTTCCCACTCCAGTGAGGGGTGCACTGTCGTGCCGAAGGGAATGGTTCCTAGACAGAAAGAAGTTTTCAGTCCTTTGGGAATTTCTANTATGCTATAGATTAACCTGGTATATTGCATCTAAATTCTCCTGAATCCTAATGAAGTCAGTTAAGTGAAATGTTAGAGTAAATAAGTGCAGAGACTACCAGAATACCCCGGAGCTGGATTTTTTTCAGCTATGGCCCAAATTTGGATCCTGACACTGCATTAGTGGCCTTTCCTTTCTCACTCCGTGTGCATATACATAAATGTATATATGTGTGTGTACATATAGCCTAGTAAGACATACTAAAATGTTTTAGGATGAAAGATCCTGGATAACATGTAGTCATAAGACGTTATTTATGCAGTTTCCTTGGAGAAAGATTAATTGGCCTGAGGTATGTACACTAATGCATGAGTCAGCTGTGGTATCATCACTGCAGATACATGGCTGATTCAGATGATTTAAAACACACAGCCATACTACAAAGCAGCTCAGGACAGGAAGTTAAGAATTATTTCAAAGCCAGCAGATACTGCAGGAGAAATCTGAGCTGGTAGAATATAATTACACCAGTCAGCATGTTGTCTAGGCAAGTGAATGAATATTCTCCTTTCTGCGTGAGAGCCAGAGGCTTCTTTCAAATATCCATAACTCCAAGTTTAGACATGATTATGAGGATACTTTGGATTTAATATTGATTTAGAGAGCACAAGATACTGGATGGAGTCCTGCAAAGTAAATCTTAGGACTGACAATCCCAGTAAAGGCTCTAGTCACCTGAATGAGTTCTGAAGTCTAGTCCTGAAGCTGCCCTCTTTGTCTGTAGGCTGTGCAACTTCAGTTATGGCACTTGACACAGCTGCAGCACTTCCAGAAAGGTATCTGTGTCCCAGCAGCCTCCAGAAGCTTGAGAACATGGCCCTGTAAGAGGTGCTTGAAGTGACTCAATCACTTATCATAAAAACTGTACAATTTAAAGGACAATGAAGACAAAGAAATTGAAGCCACACATTGGAGAATGAGGATGGTGCAAAAGGACCATGCAGAACTCTCAGCAGTTTGGAAGTAAGATTCTGCATCCACCAGCTACTTGTAGAGCAGAGAGAAAACCTAGGTCTCTGGATTCCCCAGTGGTTTGCTTATAAAAAGTATCCTTCACTGGCTTAATTAAGAAATATGTTAAACGAATTCAAGCTGAAAAACCTCTCATGAACCTGTAGTCTGAGCAGATAGGAGAATCCAACATGGAAGAGGGTGGGGACAGAGGTAAAGAGAAGAATGCCAAATTCAGAATGGAGATCCAAGTCCAGCACGAGGACCCAGAGCTCTCAGCTACCTGACTATAGAGTTGTTGCATCCCTGTCATTTATTCCTTTAGTTAATAAAAAGACACCCATAGTCTTCATTCCTCCCACCACACACCTTGCTGCCAGGCCCTTCTTGCTCCATTTCATGCCCAATCAATATTATTTGACAACATACAGGTCAGCAATGATGGCAGTTATATCAGCAGCATGGAAATTACAAAAGAAACTATTGTTTGTCTTGAAATTAAGGGTTACTGAAATCAATAGTACATTTGAAAATTGATATCGACCACTCTGTGTGTGTGTGTATACGTTGTGTGTGTATTTGCATGTTTAGGTACAAGAAGAATTTTGGGGGTTAACTCCTCTTTCAGCTACATAATTTCTGTTTATTTTTGACAAAGCCAATGAAATCACCCTAAAAATTATACACATATGAGTCTTTTTGAAGTAATTGAAAGGAGAACAATATTGACATCTCATAATTGGATTTCCCCACTTATAATGGTAACAGCCACTGTTTTGTGATTATTTTCCAGGGCTTGTATGTTGGTTTATTGTTTTCGAGGTTTGCTCTGGGTTTTGTTTTATTTATTTAAAGGTTTCTATTCAAGTCATATCAAGGAGAAGGGAGGAATAATATCTGCAAATGCCATTTGGATCAAACAAGCCAAGAATAGTAATAGTTATTGTTTGGCATGTTTGAGACCTATTGTGTGACAAATAGATTTGGAGTCATCATTTGTTTAAAAAGGCAGTAAATGAAACTTTATGAGATGGGGACAGAGTAACGACACAAAATTACCCATCCAGAACTCCTGATGGTGATCAGTAAAATGAAATAGATTAACTGTTTGTTTTTCCCCCCTCCAAGACACCAAGAAAATAAGATGCAATCAAAAATATTTGTTATCCTTGACCCACAGTGAACAAAAAAATTGCATAGTACTGGCTCATGACAGCGGAGTTGGATGGGTAATGATTAGATAACCAGAGGCAGACGAGAATATAACAAAAGGGCAACCAAGTATTGTCACAGTCAGAACAACAAGGGGTTTTTTGATGAGAAAATGATACTAGTATGAAGTATGACACTTGTTTCTTGGTATGTGCTAATCCCATGCTTCATGGCTTCTTCTCACTACCTGAGTGGACAAGGAATGATTTTTCTCTTCACCTTTTTCTCCACCTGTATTTAATAAATAGTTTGTTCACTACTGTGAGCTTCATCTACAAATCATGAGTGAGAGCATTTGTATAAAACCTGAGAATGGTGCTGAAGCACCTCTTCATTGTTTAACTCTTGAGACAGGTTTGTCACACTCAGTGCTGGACCTGAAGACAGGCACATTTCCCTAGGAAGGTCACCAGGGGGAAAAAAGATACTTCTTTTCTGTGTTTTTTTTCTCTTAGGCTACTTGTCTTCATTGGATTTTTGGCTAATTAGAGGAAGAGAACAGAACAAGAGATGAGTTTTAGAAGTCCTTGAAGTAGTGGCTCATACATAATGACTTGTCGATCAGATTATATGAGATTATGAAGTTTCATATGGACAATGGAGACAACCTCCATACTTTCAGTGGTGGGTCAAATATTGCACCATGGCATGCAAAGGATGTTGAGACAGACTCTTTACAGGGGCAATTATGCCAAATCAAGGTGTTTACCCTCATCATTCCTTAGTCTGTTTTTTTCCTTAATTTCTCTGCTTTGCTTGTATCAATTTTCACTGGATGAAATTTCTAAAAATCAGTTATTTTTCCTGGAAATTCCAAAAATTACATTTTCTAACTTCAATTTTGAGTCATCCTACCCCCTCCAACCCCCCATAAAAAGCCAAACAAACAAAAAAATGGAGCAAACAACAACAACAAAACCCACCAAAAAACAAGGCACACGACAAAGATTAAAAGTGCAACCAACCAACCACAGAAAATCTACATTCCATCATTATTGCTCATGTAATTGATCTGTTAAAGCTGACTTATGAGAAAGGTGTCTACTTACATCTTAATTACCAAGACAACTCTTCACATAGATGTTGTAAATACTGTTATTTATTGATTATGTAGCATATGTCACCAGGCTAGAAGTACTTTCACCCGAATTATAAACTACTTGGCAAAATTTTGATCTCTCTTACACTGTCATGTTACAAATCTCCAGATGGAAGACTGTTGTGGCAGGTGTTGGTGGTAAAAGTGTCACAACCTTCCCAAAAGCATTTCTGCAGGAAGCCACTTCAGTAGGGCTGCTGCGCACACAGCTGGAGAGGCCAATGCGTCCTCCCCGAGCGCCTCACACAGGATCTGGCCCTCCTGGTGTTGCCAATCCCCATCAGGGACGAACGGGGGAGGCCACGGAGGCACTCATAAAAGCCCCCCCAGCACCGGAGCAGCGGGCACACACTCAGACGCAAGCTGACGACAAAAGAGACCAGGAAGGGTCTCCGTATGGGGTTCCAAAGGAGGGTCTTTTGTGACCACGCACCCAAAGGGTTCCAGAGATGAAGACAAGGAACAATAGAGGGTACAGGGTTTTATATGGGGGCAGGGAGAGCATCAGGGCCAATGGTCTGAGGGCACAGGGGCGGTACAGAGGCAGGACTAGGGTAAGGGAACCAATAGGGATACCACGAAGGAGGGACTAAGGAACGAGGGCCAGTGGGAGGGCAGGGAAAGGAGAACATTCTAGGGTACAGACATGTAAGGGATAAAGGGGCAGGGAGGACAATGCATCCATCAGGGGAACAGGACTGGGTACATTAACATAAAGGTACAAAGCATCCTAGGAGAAGCCTGTCATTCTGACCTGGGGAGGATTTCTACCCTTAGGGATGGTCTCTCTAATGGATCTTTCCTGTCTCTTGTCCTATGGACAACAGGCCTACCGGCTTCCACAGAAGACACCATAAAGAGAGTGCTAAATTTTTAAGAATATTCATTTGAACATTGACAGACAGCAAGAAGACTCTTTTCAGGCCGTGGGCCAAACTGTGCTATGAAACTCACTGCTCCAAGTCTAGTATAACTCCTCTGAGTCATCACCACTCTCAATATTTCGAGTCTCAAGTTTCTCCCTGCAGGTCTATCTGCTTCTTAGCCTAATGAATCCTTTTCTTGCTTTTCTTTGCCTCTTCTGATAATCCCAAATCCTCATCTTTTCCCTTCAGGTTAAAATCAAACCATACAAAGTATTCCTTAATCTGAGCAAATATCTGTTTCCCTCAAACTTAGATCCTCATCTAATTATATAATTATAACCACTTCAGTTCACCAAAGTTGCTTTAACTGTCCTAATTTATACCAATAAGAAATCTTACGCATAAATAAATTTTAAAATGTTGAAAACCTATTTTACTCAAACACCTGTGAAATGATTTTTTAGTAATCTACTTCAAATGTATTGTATTTTGACATTATTCATTTTGCAATTCACAATTTGGATCTTTTTCTACTTTTCCTATAAAGCAACCTCTTTACTCTTGAAGCTACATATTGATTCTAAAATTTCTCCTGAAAGCCATGTGGACAATCCTAAAGTCTTCTTTTTAGTTAAATTGTGACTGAAATAGGAAGATGGATCAATCTTGGATACCTGGCATATGAAGTAGGAGACAAATTCTAACAAAAGCTTAAGTAGCTGCAGGAATTAAATGCCTTTCTTTTTTCTCTTGGGACATCAGGAAATTGAGGAAACTTAATCTGTATCCTGGACTATAAGGCCACAAGTTTTTCTCTTTCAAAGGTCTAATCTTGCAGATTTAGGAACCTGACTCTCCTGATGGGATTTAGGAATAGATTTCTCTACTCTAGCATTTACAGAGAAAGTCAACCTCTACCTTGAAATGGTTGTCTAAGTTCTTTGGTTGTCAGTGAGAAACGATAAGCTCTTCTCTTTTGGTGGCCTCTGTTTAGAGCATACAGTGGTGGCAGGGATCTCTCCAGATGGGAGATCAGACATCCACACTATCACCCAGCTGGGCCAGATGGGTTAAATAAATCCCACATCTAGGGTTTTCCATGATATACGGCAAGGAAATTCTGTCTTTTGGATTTGCAATTGCAACTTCTGACAGAGACATTTTCCTGCTATATCCTGAAGAAATACACTTTCTCTAATAGGAAATATAACCTACTTACATAAATTTCTTATATATTACTTATGGATTTTAATGTCAGTAAAAATTAGTGTTACATTAATGCTCATTATGACACATTTCATTTAATATTGTGTCCCAAACAGTGAGTTGGAAAAGCCTAATCACCATAAAAATTATACCTAAATGACATCTGAAAAAATCAAAACGGAAGATTGAGCCAGGTAATGGAGGTAGCGTAGAATTTTTCTTTTTTGGTAGGTTGTTCTTTTTTATTACTACAATTTTATTTTATTTTAGCTTGCTGAATTCAAGCAATAGAAGAATAATGGAATGTAATCCAACTTCCAAATAATAACAATAATGATAAAAATAAAAACTATGTGGGAGAAGTGGAGAACAAAACTGTTCAGCAGAAATGAGCGAGCAGCAGATTGGAAGTATGAACAAACCTGTCCAATGTCATAGCATGCCAAATTCTTGAAGATGACAGATGGTAGAATTTTCTTTTACTGCACTCTACAGAAATACACAATAAAGCAAAGTTCACCTCCTTCTCCTCCATCCTCTAGCAGGTCATTACTAGATTTGTTGAGACATTACACCCCATCCTCCCTTGATTTTCCATGACTTATTTTATTTTGTATCATATACCTTATTTTTTGCATTTCTTTTTTTTCCATCTTTAATGCAGAATATTGATGTTTTGTTTCTGTTCCTTGTGATTAGAGCTTTTTATTCTATATTAAAAAAAAGATTATCTTTTTATAGAAAATTTTCCTCAAAATGGTGAATGTTAACATCTAAGGGAAATTGTTTTAATTTTTAATGTGGTCCATACCTGTTATTTTCGTATTCCAGAGGCTACAGATCCTCTTTGGCAATAACTACCCTTTTGACATCCCTACATTAGCAATCTTTTATAATTTTTCGTCTCAGATGGTATTACTCATATGCATTCAATAAAACCCACATGTGTGGTAATGTTCTTTCTGTGGCCATCGCACAGCTCCCCTGAGGGGACAGATAGGGAATGGCTACCTTAACAAGCAAAACACTGCCTGAGAACATTCATGGACACCAGAAGATGATTACTGATACTAGTAAACAGAGTAGCTCCAGATATGGGTTTGGATTATGAAAATTATCAGCCTCCAGAGCTATTCCTTGGCACGCAACCAGTATGGGTTAGGGACTGTTCTTAGTAGGCAGTTAAAGTAATGTTTTAAAAGCTAAGAAATTGCTCCAAAGTGGATGAGAGCCATTTCATGACATTCAGTCATCAAGAAATGCACCAACAAATGTTTAATTAATGTCTGATGATACCATCTAAGAACAGCTCTGGAGCACCTCCACACAGAAAACCATGGGATAAGCCCACAAACACACTGAGATGAGACCAGAGAATGAGGGAACAGTTGCATGCATCTTTAGGACCAGTTTGTATTCTCAGATGACTGATACTGAGTGAAAAACATGCTTTCATTTTGCTCTTCATGCTCTTTCTCAATTTTGTCTATTTTGTGCCTTCAAACAGTACAATTTTCGGGTTGGAGACTATTTTTCACTATGTTTATGACTAACTTTTAGCACAAAACATCATATCTCTGTCGCAGCTAAAGAAGTTATGACCATTTTTGTTAACATACCAATCTTGATCCTGAACTCTCATTGCCAGAACAATGCAATTATTAATACAGATAAAATGACCCTTCTGAAGATATTTATGGAAAAGCCTACATTAATGCTCATCTTCTACTTCTTTGCCTTGTTCAGTACGAAAACACCATCCTTCTCAAAAATATTTGCTATATTTTATTAAATTACTAATTTGAATAGCTTTATAACTCCTTCTAATAACAAAATAGCTCTTCAAGGTGGATTGCTGCCTCCTTCTTTCTGTGAAATAGCAAGAGCCTGACAAAAATTTAGAGAAAAAGAGGATAGAGAACACCTTTGCTGAAGGATTTTGAAGAAAATAATCCTGCTAAACTAGTTTGGGGAGAATGAATGAAGCATAGTGGTACAGCAAACACATTAAAAGTTACCACACAAACAGAGATATTTTTTATTTGTTCCTCTCCTTCTTGTGTCATCCATGGCCTGTCCGGAGGCAAGGAGACTGACACTTGTAATATCCTCCCTCTCAAGCCGTCTGTCAGCTGGGAAATAATGAAGGGAATTGAGCTTGTTTCAGCAGAGATCAAGATTTCTAATGGGAAACTGGTGATGGAGATTGTCTGAGTGCTTGTGCCCTGAGCATGGATGAGTTAGTCAATGTCAAAACATAAACAATCACTCAGGGAATGTGGATAAGCTTGTTTGGCTCCACAGCTGCTTGCTATGTTGGGAAAACTCCATTATGTGCTATGCTTTTCTAATTATTATTTGTTTTTAAAGGCAGCATTTTCTTTTGCAAATGTATAATCAGAAAAAAACCATCCTGCTAGGTATAGAAGTCTTTGTTGCCACTTTGAAAGTGAGAGAGGTGGATTATACAGGAGTCCCATAGACAGTTTTTTTCTTTTCCGCATATTGTTTGTGTAATACGTAGTGGTTTTTGTTAACACAAGCTGTGGTCAGCTGGAGGTTTGCTATTAGCTATAAAAAAAAGGAGATGGTTTAGGCTAATGCTAAAAAGTTAGAAATTCCATATAAAATAACCATGATGAGACATTATTTCTCTTTCCCTTGGCTGCTTTTTCTGCTGAGACCAAAGGTTGTTCGGAACTTGAATTGCGTCTTCCTGTGAGTTTGCACAGTGTCAGCTGGTAAGACTTTAATCTGGCCTGTATTCTCCAAATTCTGGTGTAATATATGTAAGCACATGGTTTGCAATACATCACTGGTCATTACTGAGAACAAGAGATAGACAATCTTCTCTTGCAAATGGCTTAGAGTAGTTGATCCTGCCTTGGGGAAAGAACTACATGGATTACACACCCTCTTAAGACCCTTTGCAATGCTCTTTTTCTGAGATTGCATGTAATACATACTCCACTGCCATTAAGGCATTTGGAATATAAAACAGGACTCCTTCAACATAAAGGGAAGTGGGAGTAAGTCCATCTGAAAAGCAAAACAAACTAAAACAAAACAGAGCTTTGTTTCAGAATTGGTTTAGTAAGTGAATAATTTTTTTAAAGTTCCCCATTCAGATGTTCAAAAGCAGCCTTTTGGATTGCTGGATTGGATCTGTTTCCAGTTGTACATCTATTGTTCTTTATTCTATTGAGTATGTTTCAGATATAAAAATCACTTGCTGTGAGCTTGAATAAGAAGGCATCTGTCAGAAAGGGGAATCATGCCCATCTTTTGAGGGGAGAAGCAATACCTAAAAGCTTCTGTAGGTTGCAAATGCCACTGCCACAGTTGCAGAGATGATTCTGTGTTCTCTCACTAGTTTCTTTGTGTGCTTTGCTCAGGGTACTGCAGGTGGCATTTCTTCAGCTTTAGACCAAGCTGAAGACACTATATTTGATCTACAGCAACCACCTTTTGCTTTCCAGTTCTGTGAGAAGAGCAATCCATTTTCTTTTAAATTATCTAATCAGAATTATGCAGTGAAAAACAGATATCTGCTTAACAAATAGAAGGAAGAATTAGAAGACTAAACATAAAAACTTGTTTGTCTAGATCTGCTTAAGCTCTTGTTTCACCACCAACAGAGCCTGGTCCGTCCTCAGGTATCTCCCTGAAGATACTGAGAGACACTGGTGAGGTCCTCTCTCAGTTCTCTCTTCTCCAGGATGAACAGGCACAGCTCCCTCATCCTTTCCTCATAAAAGAGGGGCTATAGGCCCTTAATGACCCTTGTAGCCCTCCACTGGATCTGCCCCAGGAGCTGCACATCTCTGGTTCTGAGGAGCCCAGAACTGGACACAGCGCTCCAAGTAAGGCCTCACCACAGCCTATACATAACAGCAAAAGTCTTTGTTGCAAGTTCAAGATGTGAACTTACCTTTTTGACTAGGGCAGGGTGCTGTGCTGGTCAGACTGTGTGATGACCTTGTGCCATCCTGGGTCTTTACTCCAAGCTGTTTGGTATCTGAACGCGGTCTCTGTGACTGGCTTCGGAGCTCTGATTCTGCATCTACAGATAAAGCATCTCTCTTATCTTCGCTTTAGCTCAGAAAACTTGCATAGCAGTGCACGGTTATGCTATGGTTAAACATTCAGAACACCTTCCTCTTTGTGACCAGGCATTTCTCTGTCCTCCAGAACAGGTAAAGGTCATAGACAGAAATTTAAAGTGGAACTTGTGAAATTATCATATGTTAATTGACCTCTTCAGATAGTGATCTGTACTCTGGGTTATTTCAGAATCTTGGACACTTTTTTTTTATCAGCACCGCCCAATGGGACCTTTTGAGTAAGAAGTCCAGCAATGTATGAGGTCCTTATATTTATTTATTTTCCACGTCCATTTAGCAGACATTCTTGCTAAGTACAATTCCTCATTCTCAGGGGCTTTTCACTGCACAGAGGTCTGAAAGTTCAACCACAGCCTTTACAGGATAAGGCTTACATCCTCTTCTGTGCTTTTTGAATTGCTGGAAACTGTCTCATCCTTCATCTAATAATAAATAATTGCAATAATTAGTATTATTAATAATGCAGGATCTCAGAGGGCATAAGCACTGGTAAAACAGAGCATCCAAAAGATTTCTGTGAGCACAGAAATGCCCCCCCAAGGAAATAAAGTAATCAGAGGGAAATATCTTGAAACCAATGTAACTTTGGGAGAAATATGTTGTTTCTAATATGCTTTTGGTTCTCTATGGAGCAACAAAAAAACCCCCCATTAATTATTATAATTGTTGATTATTTGTTAGGCACTAAAAATACAGTCAGGGTAATGAATGATTTTTAATTTTCAAGGCTTCATGATACTTTAGTGAAAAGAGTTTGGTGGCTTTCAGTCAATCTCATGCTGGAGAGGTCACAGAGCACAAATGTAGAATAGTGAACACTTCTTTTCACAGTGCTATCTATAAACTGTAGGCCAAATAAGACTGAGCAATTAATTTTCTCTTTTTTGTTGCCTGCCAGGAATACTTCAGCGTGGAACTCATTCTGTCCAAAATATCGGTGTCCAGACTATTTTGAGCATCTGAGTATAATTGGTAAGCTTTGGGTCCCTATTCCATGAATAGACCTATTTCATCCAGTAAAAACAGGTACAAAATTTTACTTTCAAGGTCAAATCAAGAACTTTTGGAAAACATCCCAGAAGAAAATTGCCTTTATAGTCTGGAGGTTACTGGGAATTTCATGTTCATACGGCTTCACATGTCTTTCCAGTGGTCAGAGCCCTCCACTACTGTTTGTAAGACAGAATAAAACCTACCCCAAAGGAAAAAGCTCATTTCAGACCTGAGTAGTTTTAACAGAGAGACTGCAAGCTCCCAAAGGATTACCACAGGTTACCTCTAGTCTTATGAAGACATGGAAAGACAGGGAAAGACAGAAGCCCTGAGCATGTCTTGGAGCATAAGGTAGCATTGGGAGGAAGGACAAGGGAGGCAACAACCTACTGGATTTTGGTGAGGGGCAAAGATGTGTTGCTCCTCCTGTCAAACAAGCCACCACCAAGGCTTACAAATCAAGGCTAGAATTGGGAAAAGACCACAGCAAATGAATCTCCTACATTTTAGGGTACATAATTCAATTTTCCTATGCAATTCTTGAATTGCCTCCCAAACTCTTCTGCAGAACACATGGAAAGAAAGCATTTTCACACACAAATGTGAATTTTCCGTCCCGTGATGAACAGGACCCTTTAGTACCCCAGCCTCTTCATTCTTGATCTCATGCTACACCCATGAATCCTAACTCCATGCTGCTTCTTCCATCCTCTGATCTCATAGGAAGAGGTATTTTATAGTAAAAACTCCTGTTTTCAGCTGGAAAAGTGGCAACACCGGGCCTGATTGTCAGCCTTTCTGGGCTGGTGAGGTTTTTATGAAATTAGACATATTTGTCTTGATGTTTAGTAGAGAGCATGAAATTCAAATCTCTGTGTTTGGCATTCCGCAGGCCAGCGCTTTAATATTCAATGACATAACTTCATTGCGGTTTTGACAACACTATATAGGAGTTGTGCTTACCATTGAAAATTAAAGCCACTGAAAGAGTTGACAACAGCAGAATTGTGAATGCTTCCAGGCTCCTGAAGTGATTGTTATTCCAGTTTGTCTAGAAGTGCTTATTGTGTTTGTAATACCGTCAGTTCCACTTAAGGGCTACTTGAAGTCAATGCAATACGGGTAAGTATTACAGAAATCTTTCTTTCCTCCTGAACATTTATACCTCTGTGGCTCATTTGCATTTTCATTTGCCCATATGTTTATTGATTAGATTTTTGCTTGAAATCTTATCCAGGGTTAGTGTTTGTATCTGTCTATCCTATCTGTCTATCTACCAAGATTCTTATCTGTTCCTTGTCTCCATCATATTTTAGCACCTCAGAATCACTCACAGGCTTTTATCCTCTGCTCTGAGGGAGGGAAGTGTTTCAGAAATTGGAGATTTGTATGCAAACCCACGAATTATGAAAACTCTATCCTAACTTCCTGTACATGTTAGTTACACAGATTGATCTTGCTATGGTTTCTGCAGTAAAAAGGGATTGTGTACTGAGCATCCAAACTTGGTTCAAAAAACAATAGCAGTTGAAAACATTATAAAAATCAACCTCCAAATCATAATAAATTCAAAGCAATGAAGCTATAGAGCTGCAAAATTGATATGCATAAAAGTCAGGGAATTAAGAATTTTGGTTTTCTCAGTGACTTTTACATGCACATCTCAAAGCAAAATTGTTTGCTCAGGTTTACTGTGCTGATCTCATTTCTTCATATTGTATCTTGCAAGATCTCTACACTCATATGTAGAACCAAGCCTAAATTTATTCTTAACCAATTTGCAGCACGTGAGGGTCCTCACCTTATCTCCCTTGTACCTTGCAGTTCAATGCAAAGATTTGCTGACAGAACTTATTTCTCAAGACAGTCATTACGACACAACCCATTATCCTTTGAGTCTTAAAAACCCAAATCTTTCTTAGAAATTAATCTGAAACACAATTTTCTTATTTTCATTAACTCTTCTTCCTGCAGGCCTGGAGACCCTGAGGGGCAATGGTCAAATGCCATAGAATATGACAGTTATCCAGATCCTTCCACTAGGCAATTTGGAGCTTCCAAGTGGCTTGACAGCCTCGATGGCTTGTGTATACTCTGGCTCCTGATTTTGAATTTTAAAGTTCTCACTAGCTTAATTTAAACACTTAAAAAATTCAGTCAAAATTTTCTGTTAATGTAATATGGTACTCTGCCCGAATTTGTTACAATTATATTAACATTTAAAAAGTGAAATAAAATAAATATGCAATGTACATTCACATTAACGAAGAAAAAATATTAATACCCATAAAATTTGTGAAATATATTGAAATAAATTTATATGAACTAAATTCTTACACAATCAGTACCACAAGAATGTAGAGACTCTGTGCTCACAAAATGCAAGTACTACATCTGAAAATTGCTTTCATTATTTATTGAATTAAAAGAGAATTAAGTTTCCTTTTCCCAATCCTCATATTACAAGGCTGGGAGATCCATGTTATGCACATAAATTAACTTTATTTTTGGCCAGGAATGTTCTTTCCCTTTCCATCCCACATTTATTCATTGACAGTTTACCTCCATATACCATTCTGCCAACAATGCCTTTTAACCTAACAGTTTCTTCTTTGTCCCTGATGTTTATTTCCCTTTCCCCTCTCTCACAGGCATGCCAAAAATCATCCACATTTCTTATCATCCTCTAATATGACATCAGTGTTGGTTATGTGCTTACGCAAGTTTTGGAAGGGATTTCATATCACTAGTGATTTAATCTGTGCAAATTGCTCAAGCATTGATGATATCAATGGAAGAAACATCAAGAGCAATAGAGAATTCAACAGAGATTGGCATCATTGTCCAAGTTAGGACCTGTAGATCACTGCATACATCCCACTACTGACTCCTGGGAGAACCTAGGTGAACCATCTTAGATAAAGCATTTAAGTGCAAAAAGCCTAGATGAAAATCTGCCCTGTTTTCCATGCAGGACACAGGTGATTGTGCATCCTTTGCCATGTTTCAGCTTTATTTGGACGATCCATATGAAGAAAAGCAGATAATGCATAATAAAAGAACACAGGGCCCATTCTACTGGCTCAGAAAAAGAGCTAATGGATTCACAGAATTCACAGAATTCACAGAATTCACAGAATGTATGTATGGGTTGGAAGAGACCTTCAAGATCATCGAGTCCAACTCGTGCCCTAACACCTCAACTAGATCATGGCATCGAGTGCCACATCCAGTCTTTTTTTAAACACATCCAGGGACGGTGACTCCACCACCTCCCCAGGCAGTCCCTTCCAGTACTTTATCACCCTTTCTGTAAAAAACTTTTTCCTAATATCCAACCTGTATTTCCCTTGACGCAGCTTGAGACTG
>WEIT01005693.1:24517-38446 GCA_013389985.1 Dryoscopus gambensis
ACTCTCTCCCACAAAAAAGAGTACCCGCAAAACAAAAAAAAAAAAAAAAAAAAATTACAGGCATCAACATCAGAGAGAAAATAATCATAAATAAAAAAGACAAGCAAACAAATAAACGAGCATCCAAATTTAAAAAGGCTATTATGCATTACTGAATAACCTGCCCCCAGGAAATTCTTTCTTAAACCTTGAAGGATGGTAGTTGGTAAATACTTATTATAATTCTTGGTATTCATCTTATTTGAGCATCTGTCTCAGCCTTTGAGTCATGACATCTTCTAGGAGAAACAGGCTATCCAGCCCCATGGCCTTAATATTTCCATTTTTTTTTTTTTTTTTAATTTCTGGTCCTCTTATTCCTTTGTTTAAGAAGCTACTATCTCGTTACTTGCTGCAGATGATCTCCATGCCAAGATTTTGTTTTCCCAACCATTGAATTATTTGTGCACAAGCAAAGCATCTGAAAAGGTCTTCAGGCATGAAAAGTGCTTGCAATTCCCCAGCCACAGATAACTCAGACCATGAGATTTTAAAGCATTTTGTGAACAAAAAATAAACCCCAACTATTCAGCTCAGAAAGCAAGATGCATTTCAGCCTAGAGAAATTTTTGCCACGCCAAAAGTTTTTAAACTGGTAAAGGTGCTAAGGCTACACTGTAAGGGTTTTAGTTGGACTTTAACCAGACAATACCCTCATGAGAGGCACTGGAATTCTGCAGCAAATGATCAAGTTCAGAGCAGCTGAACATTTCTAGCTGTACTACTCATGAATGTCCCTCTGCAGACTTCAAAGCCCTGGAAGTCTCAGAAACCACGTGTTTTCAATCAATTTCTTTCCAAAAACTTTTAACTGAAATCGGACGATATTTTCCCTTGTTGGTGCAAGAGTTGCTTACATGGTTTTCACTTTTTTCTTCACTGTCAATCTCTTCCCCGTGGTTCCATTGAATTATTTTAAATCCTCCTGATACAAGGCTATGAAAACTCATTCCACAGGAATGTTTGGATTTTTCCCCCTTGTTCAGAGACATAAAGTGGTTCTAGTTCAGAAAAAGGAATCGGGCTCACACTTGGAATGCTGGGCCAAATTCTGGGCTCCCCAAAAAAGAGACATGGATATACCAGGGCATTTCCAGCAAAGGCCCACAGTGATGATGAAGAGCATATGGAGAGAAGCTGAGAGGGCTAGAACTGTTCATCCTAGAGGACAGAAGGCTCAGGGGAATCTTATATCAGTCTGTATAAATACTTCAGGAGAGACAGTAAAGGAGTTGCAGTTAACAGAACAAGAGGCAGCAGGCATGAATGAAAACACAGGAAATTCTGTTCAAACAAACACAAGAAGAAACTTTCTAACTACAGGGGTGGTCCAACACTGCAGGAAGTTATCCAGAGAGGTTAAGAGAATCTCCGTTCTTGAAAATGCTGTAATCCCAAATCAGCATGGTCCTGAGAAACCTGTTTAAGGCCACTCTGCTGAGCTGGAGGTAAGACTAGGGGAACTCCAGAGGCTCCTTCCATTCTCACCTTTTCTGTGACTTTATGATTGTTTGATGCTGCGAATACCTAACACATGCAGAGAGGAAATAGGTTTTAGTCTGCTTTTCTTTCCTGGCATCATGCTATTATTCCTTCTGAACAGTTGCTTCTGTCCTTGGACATTCATCTCTGTGCTGATACTGTGGCCCTCAGCTGTCAAATCCTAACTAGCTAACTCTTTTCTATGTGACTTTTCTCACAGTTTTTCTTTCTCAAAATCATGGTGTCAACACATCTTTCCTCATTTTTTTGTTAATTCTTTAAGTCAGCTTTCAATCCCACTAATGCTATCAGCATTTTAGTCTTAGAACTTGTGTAGAACTTGATCCTACCTGTTACCTTTAATCCTGTGAGTCATTTTGTCAGCATTAATGATTCCTTCTCATTAGCTCACATAAAGTATGTAAGATTTGGCTCAATTCAAAAATCGGAAATAAATCCTGAATGGTTTAGAAAAGTCCTATGAATTAGCAGGATATGTTTCATGAGTAAAATCTGAGTAAATGCTTAGCGTATATGAGAAGTCATCCAGGAATATCTGAGCAGTCTTATGGTTTCAGACTGTTCTCACAGGAGCTACTTGTCATGAATTCTAGTCAGCAAGATTGCATTTGTATTTCATGTTGGTACATGCATGGTGCTTATCGAAGAAAAAGATCGCTCTTCTGACACCAATCTCCAAGGCTTTGGTTTCCTGTCCAAACACTGACATGTTGACAGATATAAAGCTTCCCATTTCTCAGGCAATATTGTTCTGATCATGATGGTTTTGACGAAATTCCATCTTTATCCCCAATCCATTCTATTTTTTATCATGGCGATCGCTTCCTAGTTTCCCTCAGATTACTTAGTAGCTCAGCATCAATAGACAGTGGTACTAAAGGGAATACACTTTAGTGCTTGTACAAAGACCATCCATCATGGAGAGATGGATTTGGGTATTTTTATAGGATTCTCCTCCATGGTTGGCTGAGTGCTGTTCTGCTGCTCTCTAACATGGGGGGATTATAGGTGTCTCTCTGTTGTACCTGCTGCTTTCATATTGCAAAGCAGGGGGGTTATTAATAACGATTGTTTTCAGCTGGCGCTTTTAAAGCTTGTAATACCAAGACATAGGATTGAAAGTTATTAAATGAACTGCTAGTGCTGCAGCAGAGATGACAGTGTCTAGCTCTGGGCACTTTATTCCTCGGTTTCTTCCATTTTCCTGGGTAAGCAGACTTTACATTGAATGCTTTTTCACCATAGTGCTCTCCTTTAGCAGACTACTTTCTATACATAGTTTCCAAACAATGCTAATCTTTCTTTAATTCCTTTTTTAACCTTTCCCCATCTTTTATTCTCTGACAAATTATACCCTTGCCATCAGGCTCTTCATCATCTTTCAGCTCACTCAGCCTTTCTTGTAGATAACAGCTTTCTGTGAGGGTTTTCACTCTGAACATCTTACTTAGGATCATTATCTAAAGGTATTACTGTATCTAGAACTTCTTGTCCCTTGCTTTTCTTTTCCTCACACAAAGAACTCAGTCCTAGGTTTTGCTGATGAACATGGGAACAGAAATCTTCACTTTATTAGTGCCATGATGAGTTCAGAGCTATTTGGAAATGAGGTCTTGGGATGATAAAAGATAGTGCTAAGAAAGTATCATCTCACCAATAGTTAAATTTGGGAATGCAAGAGAGAGAAAAGTACTGGAAGTCTGCAGCGTCCCTTAACACAATGCTGTGTGCAGTTCTACTTTTTCTCATCTCTTACAGCAAGTAAGAGAACTAAAGAAGATATAGAAGAACGGCAACAAGAGAGATCGCAGGTATAAAATAGCATCCATGCATGAAACTCTGAGGCCTAAATAAAGAGATGACTGAAAGATGATATGATAAGGGTCTGTGAAAACAATGTTTATGGGATCTTTCAAAATACAAGCTCAGGCATGAAATGAAACTGGCAGATGGGAATTTAGAAATGAATAAAAGGAAGCACTTCTTGGAACTCCTTAGCGCAGATTGTTGGGTATGCTAAAATTCCTATGGCTTTGAAAAACAGATAGAATGAGTGGAAAAAATGTTGATAGTTATTATTCCCAGAGATACTTCCTGTTGGAAAAGGAACAAGAAATGTTTCTGAAACAAGAAATCCCTGGAGGATATTTAGGAAAAACAGCACTTCCCTCTTCTCATGCAACATTTCTCACCCTATAGCTCTTCAGTGGAACCGGGCAGAAAAAGATTTTTAAAATTGAATTCCATCAGAAATGTTATTTCAATAGGACTATTCTCTGTGTGTACATGTGTGTATGCATGTACATCTGTGAAATGAAATGCTGATGAATATTTTTGCTTCAAGTACCTTAGAAGAAACTTTGAGTAGTACATTTTCTGTTCGAACATCTTAATGGGGTATTTAAATTTAATATCTCAAAATACAGTTGAACAAAGAAAATTGTCTTACTTCATATGGAATACATAAATGCACAGATAATCAGAATTACATATTTTTAAATATATTTTGACAAACTTGAAGCAAGTATGTTTATATATATTTCTAGGGGGGAATTCTTTAATTTTTTTTTCAGATTTGTATTGATATTATATAGCACTGTTTCTCCACAATGACATTTTGTACAGTAAAGAATTTACACTTGTTTCTGCATCAAAAAAATATTATTACCATATAATCTTAGCAGGCAGAGATCATAAGGACCTCACATTATTAAAATATTCCATTTCTCTCCCAGGGTAGGATTATTATCCTCACTTACATTGTCTAGTGATTTTCTTCTATCTCTAGTTTTAAAAATCCAAGCAAATGAATTTACTGGAAAAAAAAATAACCCATAAAACTGCTCAAACTATTTTTTATATAACTTTATTTTTTTCTGCTTGAAAATGCCATTTAAGCAAAACCAAAATGTTTCTGGAATGTGCTAATTTTGATAAAATTCTCCATGGAAATTTTTTTTAAACAGTTCCAGGTGGTAGTGATAGCTGCATTTGCTGTGCTTCTGACATTTCCCTCTGTAAATACTCTCTTTCACATGAAATTCCATTCTACATTTTGTTCTAAATTAAAATCAAATTTTTAAAAGAAGTGTTTAAGAGTTGAAATCTTTCTGAAAAATCCATTTTCTGGTGAGTTTTGTGTATCACTTAAAGAACAAAGTACATTTATTAATGCTTTCTTTTTCTTTTTCTTTTATTATAAACCATGATGAGAAGATGAGCTTCTCAACTGTTACAAGTATGGGTGGCAACTCCACCCATGAAAATTCCTTTGCGAAAGGTTTCGTTCTCCTTCTCATTACCAACTCTGTAAAGAAGCCAAATCTTTTCTTATTTGTATTTATTAGTTTTGTTCTTATTCTTTCCAAGCAGATCCATTCCAGTTCTGCCACTCATGGTTTGCCATGGTGTGGACCAGGTTTGCTGGAACTGATGACCCAGATCAGAGCCCCAGGTTAGAGGATATTGCTCAAAGAGGTTCCCAGACAGCAGTCAAGCATCTCTTTGACTTCTGGGACTTGAATATTCGAAATGTTCATGTACTCAAGAGGCCATGAAAAAAAATCCAACCAGGGTGTCACCAAATACTGGGAAATAAAATCTTCAAACAATTTGCTAGGTTAGAGAGCCAGAATTACTTTATTAGTAGAGTTGGATGCATGGGGAATTCTCATCAAAGCATTCATGCCCAGTAACCTAAGAGACCAGGTTATAGTCCTGAAATCAATACATATTCATTACGTTTCCTCAATACATGCATATATGGTAATTTTTTCAGTGGACTTACTTGGATATGGTTCCGGATCTTTTGATTAATCTTTCCTCCTTGAGAGTATTTCAAATAGGAGGTCAGGTCATAATGTACTTCCCTTATCGTTCTTTGTTCTGACACACAATCCTTGTTCTCAAAACTAAGACATCTACTAGTATATATTAGTCACTGATATAAGTAAACAAGAAAGCATTAGCTGGCACAAGACTTATTAGTCACGATGTAGGGAGTTAACACAAGGCCACATTAATCTCTGGCATTTGCACTAAGCGCTCTATGTACAAACCTAAGCATCAACCACGAATATAAGGATCATTCCGTGTGTGCCAAAGTTGAAAGAATTTTCCAACATCTTCCCCCACTGCTGCGTAGACTCCTTAGAAAAATACAACTTGTTCAGGGACAAGGGTATCACAGATTATATGGGTACAGACTGTAAACTCTGCTGGAAGAGGGGATGCAGTTATAGACTGAGACCCCGGAGAGCCTGGCTTAGCACTGAGTGGGATGCCTGCACATGAGCAGAGACAGGGAAGGTAAAGCCTAAAGAAAGATGTAGCTGCAGCTACAGAATCACAGGACACAGGCCATTCTGCACCCAAGGGAGGATGAGCAATGCAGTCTGGCACTGACACTGTCTAATCTCTTCTTAAAAAGCTCCCAAGCAACCAAGTTTCACAACATTGTGTCTCCATCACAAGAAGTAATGACCTGACATTCACTGAATGATTGTATCCTCATTCCCTCTCCTTTCCAATCCTTCATGTGAGATGGGGAAATGCTGTTAGCCTTGCTTTGGAGGAGACAGTGAAAAAATAAATGTTTTGGCCAACACCACACAGGAAGGCAGAACAGAAAGCTGAAGCCCTTGCCTGAGTGCCACACTCTGATCATCCTGTTCTTCACAGCTCTCTCTGCCTCTGAAACATGACTATTATTGTTACACTTTCTTCTTCCCTTTTTTTTTTCAGTCCCGGCCATGGTTGGAAGCACTGCACTGTTTTCCACTTGGCCATCCTACCCAGGCTCCTGTGTGTGTGCCCAGTGCCTCAGCCCAGAGGGAGCAGCAGAGCAGGAACTCAGCCCTGTCATCAGCTGGACTGCACCAGCCACATGCTACAGCTTCAGGATCAACTCTAATTTCTCTCTAACCTTCAGCTGAGGAATTCAGAGAAAGATGAAGTATCAGGAGAGGGTGGGGGAAAGGTGAGGCATTTTGTCATTAACAATATAGCCTCACTTATCACTTACAACTGGAAATGCAGATAGCAGTTATTAAAAGATGTACCATTAGTACAAAAGCTCATTACCACGCTGTAATCCTTGTAAGCATTCGTGACTGATACCAATGGAGTTGGCAGTGTGTAGAGGCTTTTTTTTCCCCTGCTTTTTTCCCCTTTTTTATTTTTTTGTTACGTATATCTGGGACTAAGAAAGGAACCAGAGATTCAAGGATTAAAATATGCTTAGAGAAAATCCTGGTTTCAGCATAATTATAAAGAGTGTTTATATTTTAAAGGGGCCTGAAGAGTCATGTGTAAATATTTTTTCCATCCTCCATAAAAAGGGACTAAATTCCCCTTTCTGGTAAGAGGTAACATCATCTAGAATGGGCCTGCTCATATTTTTTGCTTGTATCTGACTTACTTTCTCTAACCACATTTGTCTCCCTCTTAGGTCCAGAGTCTTTTCTCTTCCTACCTTTTAGTGTCACACTTTCCCTCCACCCATTGCCCCATATTCTTGTTTCTCATTTGAAACCAAGTTTTCTGTCTTAAAAAACAAATCCCAATATAAACCAGGGTACTTTGCCAGACATTTGACAAAGTTACACTGGAAACTGCTATTCTACCCTGTTGACCCTTGAACTTTGTCTGAGCTATGGTTTATTTCCAGCCACTCCACTAACCTCCATTTTAACTGTTGGCAAATTATTTCATTACTTCAGTGCCTCAGGAAAGCCAGGATAAGAACATTTCCTTGTTTTATGAAGTTCTCTAAGATATATACAAGAAAAAGCTATAAAGAGCTAAGTAATACTACCGGTAGTAATAATAACAATCATAATGGAGCTAAAATGAGCCTATGTTCCAAACTTTGGTGCCTTTTTTTTTTTCCTTGAAAATATCATTACTGAAATGGAAGGCGAAATAATGACAGAAAGGAAGATGTACTTCATTCTACTAATACAAAAAAAAAAATAGATCTCCATGAGATTGGCTACCCAAAGTAATATTTTGTTCAGTACAAGAGAGTATAGGTGGCAGTTAATATTCAGACACATGGACTTTGGTATTACAAAATGAACAGAAACATCATATATGGAAGTTTTATCTGCACATAAGTCATTTAGAAAATAGACATCTCTTGGTTTTAAGGGTTCTTCTTCACTGCAATTTAAAATCAATGGGTCAGTTTAGTAAAATCACCTTGATTCAGGGCGAAAAATAAAAATGCTGGTCTTTTTCTATTCTGAAGCCAAAAACAGGACTGAGGAAGGGGAGTCTATATGACTAATACCCAACCGCTTGCTGTGGCTTGTTTCTGCTGTCTTGAGAAAAAAATGCATTTTCTTGGTTATGCATAAGTAAACTCCAAGGGATATTTAATTCATGTCACCTTAATGGGTAGAAACACTCTTTGCAAGCTTGAATTTCAAACAAATAGTCAAGACCACAAGGCTGCCAACAGCTGACTGAAAGGCTGAAAGGCCACCATGGGTGAATTTTGGATGCAGATACAAATCTCATTAAATGTATTGATGTATTAAAGCTAATGTTTTGGCCAAAAAATATCCTTCAGTCTCAGCAAAATCAGGAAACAAGCTGTTCTTTGCAGAATAACAGCTGGATTGTGTCAAAAATCTGAAAATAAAGTACTTGACAGGCTGGGGACAAAATGGAGGCTTCCCGTAGGTAAAGAAAGTACCAGAAGTTGCATTCTATAATCCTCTTAAAAGAGAAATAAATAAGACAAGGGGCTGTGAGTGTGAGCCAAAGAAAAGGCAGAGAATATCCCAGTAAGATGGACATATAGACTTGACTAAGGCAACTGACTTTATTTTCAGTCAAAAATGCTTTAGGATAGACTGCTGGTAATTGCATGCAAAGAGTCTTCTCCAAGATTTTACCCAGCCATGATCCCTGATGTCTCAGCTCAGCCCTGGACAGCCCAAAGGCTCCCTAACCCCAGAGGTATGAGATGTGAGGTGCATGCTCGACTCTGATGTGGCCCTGCCTGGCAGTACTGAGAGATTCATCATTGGAGACTGACTCATCATGGGGGAAAGACTCCAGTGCTGCAGTGACAGCAGCAGTGGTCACTGCTGAATGGAAATAAAGGCTTCAAAAGAGACATCACTGGTCAGGGATTCAAATACCCCTTGACGGAGAGCAAAGCCTACGGGAAAGCCACTGTGTCCTCCTCATTTCCCAGCCTGGTAGACATGCTTGCAGATCCCTAAGAGCTGTCACGTAGCATTCTACCTTCCCTACTCAGATAGCCCAGCAGCCCTGGCTGCCTTATCATCAGATACTGCACCTCACACTTCTAATAATTCCTATGAGAGCTCTTCTCTTTCCCTCCCCTCAGTTTTCCCCTCCTCCCCTCATTCCTCTGAGTGATTCATGTTGAAGTTAGAAGGATTAAACAATATGTTATCTCAAATGCTGGTAATAGCTTCAGGTTAAAACCATGCAGTGTGCAAGAGGCACCTTGTTGCTTAAGTTATGCAGGGACCAGAGGCTGCAGAGCAATAGAATCTTTTTTCAGACTTTTATCTTGCCCACTCCTATAATGTATTATAAATCATTACCTTCCCACTCAGCATCGTGGAGTCACCAATATTCAACAGCATGCTTTTCTTTTCCTAGAAATAAATTAATATATATTTTTAAAAAAATGCTGACTGAATTTACTGCTCGGGAAAGTGAGCATCTGAGAAATGGTGTGAATGGATGTTATGTGAATTCACACACACAGCTCTGCAGTCCCCTCTCCAGCCCAACTTCCTTCCTACTTCTTGCTGTTGGAGGCTACATCTTTCACCCCACTATTGCTCCATTCTTTATTATTCTGCTCTTTTTCATCCTTTCCCTTCAGCCCTGTCAAAGCAGTTGAACTCAAAGCCTAATACAAAGCCAACTGAAGCCTAGTAAAGGTAAAAACAGCTCTTCCACTGACTAAGGGGAGTTTTGATGAGGTCTTCAGTGCTGATTCAGAGAAATGGGGACAAGCTCGAGAAGTGCGGCCATGGGAATCTCATGAAGTTTGATAGGACCAAGTGCAAGGTGATGAATCTGAGTCAGGGCATGCTCAGTGTCACCCCAGGCTGGGGATGAACAGATGAAGCAGCCCCGCGCAGAAGGACTTGGGGCTGCTGGTGGTGAGAGGCTGGACATACCCCGGCCGTGGCACTCACAGCCCAGAGAGCCAAACGTGTCCTGGGCTGCATCCAGAGCCCCGTGGGCAGCAGGGGAGGGAGGGGATTCTGCCCCTCTGCTCCGCTCTGCTGAGACCCACCTGGAGCCCTGCATCCAGCTCTGGGGTCCCAGCATGGGAAGGACATGAACGTGCTCGAGCAAGCCCAGAGGAGGCCAGCAAGGTGATCAAAGGGATAGAGCACCTCTCCCACATGGAAATTCTGAGAGAATTGGGATTCTTCAACCTGGAAAAGAGAAGGCTTTCCAGTACCTGAAGGGAGCCTGCAGGAAAGATAGAGAGGGACAATATACAACAGCATGTAGTGACAGGACAAGGGGAAATGGCTTCACTCGAAAAAAAAAAAAAGGCAGGTCTAGATTAGATATTAGGAAAAAATCCTTTATTATGAGGGGGATGAGGCACTAGCACAGGTTGACCAGTGAAGCTGTGGTTTCCCTATCCCTGGAAGTGTTCAAGGCTGGATGGAGCTCTGAGCAACCTGGTCTAGTGTTAGGTGTCCTTGTCTATGGCAGGGAAGTTGGGACTAGTTAATCTTTAAGGTCCCTTCCAACCCAGGCCATTCTATGTTTCTGTGATACCACCAACTATTTTCACAACAAACCCTATAACTGTTTGCTTATATTTGGGGTGTCTTAACTCCTAGGAGATACAACACCTTTTAGAGTGGTAATGAAGTCTGTTTCCTCATTGCTGTTCCCTGTTGTCACTTTTTTTAGTTCTTGAGGAATTTACAAGTCATGGAATTTGGGCAAAATCACTTTATGTTTTTATTATGAGCTTGTGCAAAAAGTAACAGCTCTGTGGATTTCTCTTGTTTAACAAGAACAAAAAGTGCATTGTTTTTCATTCAACTTCATAATTTGAAAATTACTGTCTGGTAATGTTTACTTGTGGTTTTTTGAGGTTTTTTTCCTCTTATGAGTCCAATTATTTTGGGGATTTTTGAATAGTTTAAAAATGTTAGGTCAAATTTTCATTTTTTTTTCCCCCCAAAACTTCTGGAAAGATAAATTGTGGAAATACAGAGAGGAAATAATTCCTGGATAAATTTCAAAACTCTTGCAAATCTCATGAGGTGGTGCTGTCATTAAACTGTCAGTACTGAGTCTGGGTAAAAACAGTTGAGCAAGTTTGAATATAGACTGCTTAATAAACCCAAACTGGGAGATATTTTAAGCTACACAAAAATCTTCCGTATCTTAAATGTATTTAAGATACACAAAAATCTTCCATATTTTGAAATACTGACTAGCACTTGGTAGTGCAGTCAGTCCATACCCAGCTTTCCTGCCTGCTGCCGTCAGAGATGCACAAATTAAGAACGCACACGCTGAACATATTAGGCTAAGTATTAGTGAAAGAGCAAGGACCTGGAGGCTTTCTGTCTCAGAGAGATTCAGCTGTTGTGTGGGCCATCACAAAAGTCTATTGGCTGCAGTGCCAGTCTAGAAGCCCCTCTGAGCTAGTCCTGTTTATTCCAGGCAAATTCAGCATTAAAGGACTGTTTAACGAGCCCCACGCAGTGGAAGAAATAGCATTTCTTAACCACTCATCAGTGAAAATCTGTTGCTTCCAAGTATCTGAGACAGATCTCTGTAAAAGACATAAGCTTAACTCTTCCTTAAGCTGCTGCAGGATTCCTTTACACCACAGAACTTTCCAATCACCTTGTTACGTCCCAAGATCCTGTTACATTACAGGGTTTTATTTCTGTGTTACAACAGAGAGGTCAAGAAAGGCAGGAGGAGGCAAATTGCTATAACTGAAAAATGAATTACAGTCTGCTCAGGAGCCTGGTAAACTGGGGCATAATTTCAGTGCTATCATAATTTTTCCTTTTAATTCTAGGTAATGGTCTTGGGCCCACGTAATGCTGTTTAATTTTTTAGATTTATCTTCTTTAGATGATTAACTACCCTATTTCTCCCCCCAGAAAACCTAACAAAGAGACAGAGAGAAGTCTCTGGAACATTGTCCAGATCTGGACTGGAGTCTCAAGTCTCAGCATTATCTCTGAAGAAAACCAAGGAAAATCCCACTCCTCATGTGGGCACACCCTCAAAGTGGACGGATCCCACCTGCTGCTCCACAGTGCCTGCATTCCCCTCTCTGAAGGAGACTGCCCAGCTCCTGCCTGTGCTGCCTGCTGCTCAGGCACCCTGACAACACTGGGGGCAGGATGATTTGGTGTTTCTGCAACACCGTTCTGCAATTCCCCTGCTGTTCTGCCCTCCCCCAAGGTTTTCTACAGTATTTTGTTGGGGTTTGTTTAAAGTGTTATTGCATGCAATGCTGAGAATGGATTATTCCTTGTTATGAATTTATACAGTGCCCTAAGGGTCCCTTGATTTGTACTGTAGAGTTTCTCATGAATAGATCTCAGCTGGGACCTGAGAGCTATGAAGTGAGGCTGAGCAGTTCGCTCTCTTCTAGATGAACTGTGAGCAGGGGACTCAGTGATATACAGAGAGAAAAGCTTACTGCTGAGGGGAAGACTTGAGGAGCCTCTTCTTAAGAGACCAGACAACAAAGTGCTCAAAAATAAAATGTGCGTTTCTAGGCTTTTCCTCTGAGCAAATAACACCCCCCAAAAAACCCCCCACAATAATTCTCTGCAAACTAGCCTGCAAAGTTAAGGAAACAGAGACCTCCTTCAGCAAACTAAAATGGCAGTCAGCCATTCCCGTTCCATACATACACACTCACCGCCATACAACCAAGGATTATGTCTGAGCGGGTGTTGTCACAGATCGTAGGGAGCCTGTGGATGGGAAGATGATAAACCAATTGATAGCAGAGACTTGAACCTGCTTCCTTTCTGTGTGGCAATCCAAAAAGGAATAAACCCACTGACTGCAAGCCAGCAAGCCCTGAAAAGCAAAGCTCATCTATTTGGACTCTTCCATACAAAGTTTAGGTAACATAGTTTCTGAGTATAAACTACTGGAAGTTTATTCTCCAAAGCCATGTCCTAAGTGCACGAAACCAAGTGTTGCATCGGGAGCCAGGGAAATGAATCCTCCCTGAGACTGCTCTGTGTGTAACACTATGTCCTTATTTACTCTCTGTTTCCACTGTCTAACAGGGCTCTAAACTCTTGAGGACATGGGCTGTCTCTGCCTCACAGCTGAGCTCTGTTGTCTTCTTTGGATATTGATTTTTCTGAAGGCATAGCTTGCTAACATCTCACAGAGAAATGGAGATGCAGAAGGTGAAAACTAGTATATAATTCCCAGAAAAATAACTGCTCAGTGATACTAAAGTCATGCTTTCTCCAGCAGCTGCTAAGCAGCATAGGAAAGGCAGTGGCACCTCTCAGCAAAGTCATCCTAGTGATAGATTTTGATACTTTAGAAAAGCTGGGACATAGAGTGGCATCCTGTAATAACCACCCCCGAGTGCAGAAAGCTTTGCTAATAAAAGGACCAGGATAAAAAGGACAAGAAAAATAGAATGGAATTTAGGTTTTGTGGAAATTTGGTTGTTTTTTTTTTTTTAATTTGTTTATGTAATTTTTAATTATGTAGAGCTTTCTGCCAGCACTTGGAGTGAGATCATAGGTCATCATACTGGTAGTCAGGCACAGCTGGTGAAGACCAACTTCCCTCTTTCTTCAGGGAGAAAGTTCAAGTCTGAGTTCAAGTCTGATAATTCAGATACTACCAGACTTGGCCTATACTACATGGGTTCTATAAATCCTCTCATCCTTCCCTCAAAATGATGGCAAAAGAGTAACACAGGGTTTGTTTCTGAAATGACTTTTGATGAATGCTGGAGATCTTAGTCAAGAAAAAAATCCAAATCTTGGTGATACATTAGAGAAAGAGTGTCAGGCCCATGTGTGGAATATATTTGGGTGCAAATATTATCCTCACTAATGATGCTTCCATGAAAACATAAAGATCAAGGAAAGGAAAAGGAATAACAACATCTTTCATTGTGTTTCTCTGTGTCTGATAAAGTCATTAGGGAAAACAAGAAAATGGCTTTTTGATGCTGATGCTGCATAAACATGTTTTCTGAAGGAAAATGTTTTCGCATTATACTAAGAGGTGAAAAAGAATAAACTTCCAGGCCTCTTACACTAAGGGGTGATTTCCCTTAGCACCTTTGACAGAGGGGAGAATGGCCTGGATAAATAACAGTAGGGGTGGGTAAAGGGGTACCATCAT
>WEIT01005694.1:4887-19967 GCA_013389985.1 Dryoscopus gambensis
AGTCACTGTATCCGTAGCTAACGTGCTTAAGGCATTTGTTGTTTGTGTGCAGCAGATGGACTTGTTCAAAAGGCCTGGAACTGAGGCTGATCTTTCCTCTCTCTGGTCTTGGTATTGAACTCTATGTGTGTTTGTCACCATCAGGCTAATCGATATGTCTATATATCTCCTGGTCAGGAAGACAGAAAGAATACAAAGTAATCATGCCTGTTCTTTCGTTGTATGACGTGTTTTTTGTGGAATTGGCTGGAATCCTGACACATTTTTCAAAACGTCAGTATTTCTTTTTACCATCTTGATATTATCTGGAGAAACACAGAAATAATAGGGCAAATTGCTCTTAAAGTGGGGGGAAATCGTGACAGCAATACTTTCTAGGCAGAGGAATACTCTCGCAAGGGAGCTGCTGGAAACTATCACCTAGAAAGTCTTGTAACAAGATTGGACAAGGCACTGGAAAATCTACATTAGGGAACAGTCCTGCAGTGACAAAGGGAGGGACTATATGACCTAATAGGATTTTTTCCATCTCTGATTTCTGTGATAATGTCAGAAGAACAGCTGCTTCTACAATTATTCTGTGCCCAGATTTTATAATATTGTCTCCCTTTCCAACACTTGTTCATTTTAAGTGTTTATTCAGCAGAAAGGAAGGGAGAGTCAGCTAGTGTGAGTTACTGATAAGTTATAAAAATATGGCTGTTTTTGTAGGTTGTCAGCCAAATACAATGATGATTTAGTTACTCAAATTCTTCTCTCAGCCCATTATCTGAGGGCCAGATTCATTCCATGTAGTAAATGGGCTTAAACACAGGATAGCTTTGTTTGTAATTCCTTTTTTGTTTCTTTCTTCCCCTCCAGTCCACCTTGGCTTGCACCCACTCTCCCAGGGAACTTGTTCTGGAAAAGCTATGAAAGGGGCTGAGCAGTTCATTTATGGAGATGATAAATTCTTCTATTGCTTTTAAAAGCAGTAGTTTTGCTGCTGTTTTTTTTTTTTAAAAACCCTCCCCACCAGTGCATTTATGGGCAAGATTTGCTTTGTTTGTGAAGCATACAGAGCACTCTTAAATACAAATCAGTCCTCCCCTAGAAGTTGTTTTATTTTATCCCTGACCATAGGTATGGATAAACCTGCTACCTTAAGTGATGAGCAAGAGGTTGCTGGAGTTTACTTTAGTAGTTTGACTTAAAATTTAGTGTGACTGAAAACCTCCAGGGAGAGAAAGGGTTTATTTCAGTGCTTATGCTGTATCTCTGCTGCCAGTCTTGCAATAGTTATGATCGTGCAAGAACACATATTTTAAAATAACAAGCCATTGATTTTTATGATCAGCCATTTCCTTTTTGTCGTGTTGCAATCTATTTCTCTGCACTTAGCACTAAAAATATTTTTCTCCTTTTTTCAGTTACAAGCAGTAATTTATTAGTTAAAATTTCAACTTTTGCCAATGAACATATCCTAAAAAAAAAAGTGTAATTGTCTTTTTAAAAAAAATTACTATATTTCTTATGGTAATTCAGAGCCTGCTGCAAACCCCTTTCAATCAAGAAAACATTTTCCATTTGTTTCCTCATTTTTAATCAGTCTTCTAGCTGTGTTTTCCTGGGGGAGGCAGAGATGTGTTGTCTATCTCCCAGTCCTTCCCACACAGCAGGTTGTGTAAAAGGTTTGGAAAGCTGTTGAGGTGCATGGCAAAGCTGTGTGACAGCCAATGGCTCCTCCTCGTCCTCTCCTGGGAGGCATGTCTGCATTTCCTTAACATCTGATCCTTGGAAACTTCATCTCAATTCCAGCACCTCTCTATTCTAAAGTGGTCTGTGTATAGTTAAAAATTCTTTGGATACAGATTGATTTTTAGCCTTTTCTAAAATTTTCTCCCCTTTAATTGATGAACTCTAAGGAGACTTTATAGAGAGCAGTCTTAGTTCCCCTCAACTTTTATTTTGCAAAACTGAGTGAACCCAATTATCCTCTGCTCATAATCAGCTCCAGGCTTTTCTGGTGATTCTGGTGGACCTCCTCACTTTGGATTCCTAACTGGAACCGCCTTCTCTCAGTATGGATGAACTCTGTACTCCAGATAGCACCTCACCACTATCTTGTGCAGGGATAGTAACCCCTTCCACTCTTCCTAAAGGAAGTACTTTCCTGGCGTATCTCACGCAGGTGCTATTTTTTTCCTGTGAGTTCTTTAACATTGACAGCCCATAGCGAGATATTACTTGGGGCATGGTTCTCTTCATCTGCTGTTTCAGCTGGTGGTTTCCAGCATTGTTAGAGGAAGCCTCCATATCCAAAGATAACCTTCTGGGGATGTTTTAATGGTAAATACAATATAGGCTGTGAAGGGGTCACAATTGCTTGGATGGGCAACTGCATCCTATCGGCTGCCAAAATACCCCTCAGGGGTATTTTCAGCATTTGACTTTTATCTACCGCTGTCCGGTGATTCACAGCTATGTGACTGTGGTGTGAATGTGTCTTACAAGTGCTGTTGAAAATCACTTACATCAGTTGGAAGTATCTTTATGTTTAGTATCTGACATCCTAACACAGCAGCACGGCACTCAGTTTATGTGGGGGAGGAAAGGGTTAACATTTTACTGGTTTACATGTATGTGTAAATGTCTAGAAAAACATAATCAATATATGTTTTTAAAATCTATTAATCACAACCATATGTTATTTTGAAATAAGGGAACAAATGCAGTAGGCACTGGGCAGGAATGAGACTAGAAATGTCGGTAATTTACATGTCAGTTAAATGTCACCTATACCTCAGTGGCTTAATAATTAAAACATGAATCTTATTTTTCATAGTTTGTTTTTTGCTTTGCCCTAGGGTTGAGCTGATTTTGTTTACAGCCACATCTACTTTGTAAATCGATTGCCTTTCCCTTTGCAAAAGTCTCAGTATAGCAGAGAGACGAGACTAATTCTTTGCAGCAGGGAGTACAAATTTCTGCCTGTAGTGTGGAAGAATGGTTCATTCTACAATGTCTGTTACCCTGCTGTTTCATTAACAACAGGACCTACTGATGTGTGAAAGGTGCTTGAGCAGCTTATTATGTAGGCATTAATAGTGAAACATGCAATAAAGGCGGCTCTGTCTGTACAAGCGAAGGGTTCCCTGTGGCATGGGCAGCCTCAGGAAAGCTGAGGAGCGTGTCAGAGCAGCAAAAGGATCCAAGTGTCAGTGCTATCTTCGTTAGAAACTGCTCTCTACGCCAGTTTTCTCCCTTCAACAGAGAAGAAAGAAAACTGTTGGAAGGACGCATCTAAATAAATCAGCATTAGCTTTTGCAAAAGGAGACCATCTAAGGTAGGAAACGTTAACTAGCCCTTTCAATGCATAATGTTTGCTGAGATGCAAGGCATTTTTCAGCTTGGGAATGGTCTCTGGTTTGATGCCACTTGCATTTATCTGGGGCTGGCTTGCAAAGGCAGGTTAATCATCAGTGCATTGTATCTGAATTTGGCTGGGTAAGTGTTAATTGACAGTTGACCTAGACTTTCTGCTTTAAAGCAGGCATCATTAAAAATACTGTCAGCAAGCAAATAAATAGCAATGCAGCTATTAGCTTTTAGCCTTTTCTGTAGCCCAGTTATATTGGTTTAGATGTATTCACCTCATCTTTCTCCCACTTTCAGCCTTTCCCTTTTTTAGCCACCTCTTCTCTCCAGAAATACAGAATTACACCTATCTGTATTTATTATCTGAACTGCTAAAACTCACAAATTGCTAATGTGTCAGGAGAAAACTATACATTAAACCAAACTCTTTGCATAGCTTCGTCCCTGTAAATAATTTGTTAGGTTTATTGAAGAGGACTGAGTACCATTTGATGATAGCTTAAGACTGTTAAATTTTTACCAAAGTAAGAGGTTCTGCAAACTATTTCTGAATAACATAGAAAAGTTCAGGATTTGTGGGAAACTGGTTGATAGAGAAGAAAGGATGACTATTGCAGGTTTTGTGGGAGTTTTTTATTTCTTTTCTCAGCTGCTTGCTTGCTTTTCTGGTGAGAATTCCTCCCACACGTATGGGGAAAAGTCCTCAGTAGTGCTGCTGTGTATTTGTGCTTGTGTGGGTTTGTATGTGTTAGTTTTAGTGCATAGTTTGATTTTTGAGTCTGGCAGACACTTGTGTCCCCTGCTTTTCCTCATTATGCAAAAATGTAGTACCAATTAACCATCTTAAATTATCTGAACTGATTAAAGGATCAAAGGAGTGATTCCAGTAGCCACCCTGATACCTCCTGAGCCTCAGAACCCAGCAGCACACAGTCTGCCAAGTTACACTGCCTCTCTAAAGCCATGTGTTGCTGTGGTGATGCGTTAATATCCAGGTGCTATTTGTCAGCATTTGAGTGTTCTGACAATGTGAAACGTTGCACTTCATGGATGTCCTCAGTCCCTCATCCAATTACTTTGAGTATTCCTTCATTCCTGGTGGTCCTCTGACCCAAATCAGGGGAATGCTGCTGTTGCACAGCTCTGCACAGCCCCGGACCTCCCTTGGCCCAGTCAGCAGCACAAGCACCTGCCTCCAGCTCTCTCCCGTAACCATGGCAGTGGTGCAGCAGTAAGTGCACTCAGTGACGATTGCCTTTGTTGATAAAGTATCTCCAGGAGGCTCTGGCCCGTGTGGAAACAGTTCAGCATGTCTGCTAATAGCAGGGGAGCAGCCTGTGACTCGTTTCTTGTAGCTTTAAAACTTTTTCATCCTACAAACCTTCAGCATTTTTTGTGCTTTTTCAAATTTCTTCCCCCTCCCAAGTAAGAACTACTGAATGGTACACTGAACTGGAAATGTGTGGATTACGTCTGAAAGTAGAAACTTCCTACTTTCAGGAAGGATTATTAATGTCAGTTCTGCATGTGGACAGCAGCATTTCCAGTCCCAGCTAAATCTGGTGATCCAGAATAGCAGTCCTTATTCAGGCACAAAATGAGAGACAGCTTCTCTTCTCAGATGTTTACAGCCCGGATCCCCATGTTCAGCGTGAAAAGAGCTGTGCTGGCTTCATCTGATAAATCAGGCTGTTTCTCCAGGGCTCTTCCTTGTTGGTTGAGCTTCATTCTTCACATCTGAAATGAGTGGGCTAAATGCACAGCTGCAAAGTTGAAAATTAAGGGGAGTATGTCTGCAAATCATCTTTCTCCTTCTTCATTCTCTCCCCCCTATTAAGAGTTGGCATAAGTGAGAGGCAGCTGCAGCTTGTCTTGGCCCCTAGGTGGGTTTTAAGGAGTGGGAGAGGAAAGTGGAAAAGAAATAAAGGAGGTTTGTTGAGCAAATGGAAAACAGAAGTCTCTTCCAGTCTCAGTGGGTGGCAAGAAAAATTGCAAAGCTGAGAAGACAAAAGAAGCAGATCACTTACTCCATAACAGAAACCACTGGAGTACAAGATCTGTGGTTTTCAGTATGACAGACCGTTTTGGTTTACAAGAACATTTACCAAATTCTGTAGGAAAAAAATATGTACTGTTGTCCTTTTCCAGATTTTACCTGATTGTGGCAGGGCTGGATTTGCTCCTGAGCCAGAATTTGTTTGCAGATGTCACAAAATGAGACTACAGTTGTAATAGTGGTATTTTCCCTTCTATTATTTCTTTTTGCTCAGTTAGCCTCCTTACAGTTTTTTAATTAGTTCTATTTTATTTTCTTCCACAACCATTAAAAAACTACTTCTTCTGAGAGTTCAGTATTATAGTAAGTTCTTATCATTCTGACATAAATGCTCCTGTTGGTACATTTGATCTGCATCTTATACCTGGAAGAATAAAGAGCATGTGGGAAGCAGTTAAAATGACTCAAATGTGGGTGGGAATTCTCAAGGCTCTGCAAAGCAAAGCAGGATGAGCCACAACCAAGACAACATGAAATAACTGTACATGTGAGATTGCTAAAGCTGTAAGTAATGCTGCAGGTGCGTGTCGTGAACATTTCATGTGACTGTTTCTTGGCATCCAGTAGGATGATAAATGAATCCGGTAAGGAGAAGATGAGGAGAATGATTGATACAAAACATTGCTCTGCATTTACAGTGGTGTAAATCCTGATGAAAATGGTTCATTTGCCCTGGCACACTGTTGAAGTGACTCAGTGGTGAGTCAGGTCCACTGTGACTAAGAGAATTAGGAAGAGTTTTTCTCCACAGAATTCTGTCTTTAACTTCTGGTTCTGACACTTTTTTCTCCTCATCACTGTTGTATGACATAAACAATAGATATTTTGCCAAATACCTCTGGCTTGACGATGTTATCTGTTCCTTCAAACCCAGTAGATGATATGACAGCTGTTTACTAACTTAACCGTTACTGTATTCAACTATTACCGAGTAATTCTTCGAGTCCTTCTGTTGCATATGCTTGCTTTGCTAGAAATGTGAATGGAGATTTTATGTTATTCCACTAAAGCTGGTAACTGAGCATAGTGTTCTACTCCAAACACAAAGGTTATTTTCTGAATAGCATCACTCTAACTTGAAAATACCCCTTAGAATTCAGTTTATGGAAGCCAGTATAGTCCTTGTAATAAGCTACTATGTGGATGCAGTGGCAGAGTTACCAGTGCTGTGCACCTTCTTCATGGTACTCCTGAGAGACAGAACAAACATCTGAGCTGTAGATTTTACACAGCCTTTTGGATTAAACACACAGTGTGCAATCTGGGTTGAAGTGCTGGCCAAGAGCAGGAGAGTTGTATTAACACGTGGGAATAAGCAAGAACAACCCCTGATTGGGTTTGTCTAATTGGTGGAATAACTTGATAGGAAAATTTTCTAAGCCTGTTCTGTGCTGTTAGGTCAGAGAGTTATTAGATAATAATCTAATGTAATTGTGGGAGCAGGAATTAAAACCTTCTCTCAGCCAAGTCAGAGAAATGCGTTTACTTGCAGAAATTGTGAATTTGCCTTCATAAATCAATGTGGTGACTGATTGGACTATTTAACAACAAAATGCTGTATCTCATTCAAAAACCTTATTAAATTTAATAAATATCTGCAATTCCTTTTTATACCTGTGGTTCCTTGTCAGTTTCCTTTACATTTTTGGCACCATGTGAATGGTATAATTCATTCACATAATGGCTTAATATCTCAGTAAAAACAATCATTTGGGGGATGAATGGAGAAGTATAAACAGCATGAATTAAATATCCACTACAGGAGTTCAGTGGTTTTACGCCTTTTTTATTTATATACTCCGAGAAAAACATATTCTTGGTGAAAGCACATGCTCCTCATTGTTGAGTTTAAAATGATAGAGAATGAAGCAAGTATGAAATGATAGGTAATGGGAGCAGAACAGAGCCAGCAGATCTTTAGGGAAGTCTTCGCCAACGTGCAAGAACTGGCAATGGGAGTTTGGTGGAGGACTGCCATGATAGTTGAGGGGCTGGAGCACATATCCTGAGTAGATGCTCAGGGAGCTGAACTTCTTCAGCCTAGCAAAGTGATGGTTTCAGTGGGACCTAATAGTAGTGTTCCCATACCTATGAGGAGGCCCTAAAGGATGTGGAGATAAACACCTTACTGAGGTGCATGGTGGGAGGGCAGGAGACAACTGCCATCAATTTAAAGAAGGGAGGTTCTGACTGGATAAAAAGGAAAAAAAAAAAAACTAAGAATAACTAACCACTGGAGCAATATTCTCAGAGGTTTTCAGTATTCAGCTGAAGAAATTCCTGAGCAGACTGATCTGAATTGACCATCACCCCTGCTTTGAGCAGGAGATTGGATTAGATGACTTCCTGGGGTCCTTCCCAACCTGAGTTATTGTATCATTCTGTGGTCACTTGCACACTTCCTGGCTTTAAACTGAATTATATTCCTGTTGCCTGTACTATAAAGTTTACCTGAAGGAATTTCAGTGCCTTTTAATGAACAAATGGGAATGTCCACATGAATGGAAATTACTCAGGAAATGGAGACAAAATACAGAAAAGAGAATAATTATTGTCTAATCAAAGTTTTACACTTTCATCCATCCTTACACTGCCTAAGTATTTTCCGCTTCCCATCCCACACGAATAGTAACTTCCCTTCACTTAAAAAGCAACAGTAGCTGAGTCATATGTCTTTTATAAGGTCTTTAATCCTTTGTTTCAGGTTGAGAAGCTGCCTGATGGAAAGGCTTATTGACTGTCAGTGGTTTTGTGCTTTATTCTGTTTCCCTTTGCTTGGACAGGTGGTTGTCTGGTGATGGTGCAACTCTCCAACCAATTTGTTCCATGTGAAAAACTTTTAACTAAGAATGCTTTATACTAATCTTCTGTGGGCTTTGTTTGTGGGTCAGGCAGCTGCGCCATGCCTTGGCATACCCACCCGCTCACTGTTTTGTAGGCTGTTTTTCATTATTTCTATTCAGGATAGGATACAGTTAGGACTTGATTTAGAGATTCTGGAGTATGAGGTTAGCAGGATTTGGATCTACCTCAACAGATAGAACTTAGTGGTAATGAGGAACTATTATAGTAACTATATTGTATTGTACACTTAAAATGGAAAATATGCTTTGATATGATTGAATCATTGCAGCGATCTAACCTTTTGTCCCTTCCACAAACTCTTTACTCCCAGCAGTAAAAGATGTCAGTTATCACTATGTATTTTGATAACAAGATAGATTTTTTTTATTGTTATTATTTTTTATTTTTACAGGAAAAAGCTTACTGATAGCTCTTAATTCTCAGGAAAAGAATCAGACAGTTCTAAGTTTATCTAATATATTAAATGATTTTCTGTACTTTCTATCGTCCCTTTACGAACTACTTGATTGAGTAGTGCAGCAAGATAGGATGTACTTTGACTTCAGTGATGAATCAGACATCGGAAATATTGAGTCTTCACTCAGCTCATGCTCTGAGCTTTAGGCTGCTCAATCTTTCATGTGTCAATCCATAAGCAGTTGTCACTCATCAACTGCAGAAAAATTATATCAATCACACTTCTAGAAACAGCAGGAGAGACCAGATAAGCAATGTAATTGTGATGGAGTTACAATTATTGTGCATGTCATCTTTTACATATTCTACCACTTCATCATTTATTGCTGCCATGGCTAGAAAATGAGCAGAGTTTTTTGCTGAGCTGTCTGCAATAATGTAATATATTTTTCCTGAGTGATGACAGCTAATTTAAAACTCAAACTTAACTAGTTAAGGTTATTCCTTTTGGTATGAATTACTGTAGTTTTGCTAGCTTTGCATGTTTTCAAGGCCTGGTGATCATACTGCTCTAAAGGCTTTCGAATAACACCCCTTACTGTCTTCAAGTAGTGCTTTGAATGATGTGATTCACATTTTTCACATCAGATTTATTCCTCTTTTACCTAGTTCAAGCCCTCAAGTTATGAGAACGAGAAATGAGACAAGATGGTTGTATGTATTTTGTTGCAGAGCTTTTGGGCCCTGTTTAAAGTGAGTCTGTCTGTTGGTGTGCTGTGGGACAGGTAGCGACGCTGCAGTGGTCCCTGTGCCCAGGGCAAGGACTGTGGGAGATCCTTGGCTCCCCTGGTAAGACATTCCTTGTGTTGATTAGCCCAGAAGGCTCTTCCTTCTCTGCAGAGAAGACTTCACGTTCAAAGGGGTCTCTCATACCTAAAGGGAAAGAAGTCGCTCATAATGCTTTGTCTCAGAGTGCTGATTTTGACGCCACTTCAAATTACACACTAGGAGTGTGACTTGGCGATTGTGGAAAGCTGGTGCATAGTCACTTGAAGAGAAATTAAATTGTTGGGAATGTTCTGTATTACTAAGGACATGCTTTGCTATTCAGGTTTGAGGTAACCTCAACTGAAAATTAGTCCTCAAATTGATCTTCACAATAATACTATCTTTGCATCTGGACACCTGGGCACAAAGACCTTGTGCACTCTTGAAGGAAATGTAGGACACTGAGGAGGTTTTTTACAATCTACCACTTGAACCATAAGAAATCTCTCAGAGATGAATGTCACTTCTTCTGTGCTGTGTGTATGTTGGTATTTTATTAAACACTGAGACAACAATCTGTTAAACTGAGCTTTCAAACTGTGCAAAGAAGTAACCATATGGTTAGAAATTTGTTTGCTGCATTGAACTACCTCACATCAATATAAGCAAGAAGAGAAAAAATGATGAGGCCTTTATTACAGCTAAGACAAAACCATACAATATTTGCTGCCCTAAGCCTATAAAATATCAGTGTTCTGCTGGAACCAATTGTTTGTCTATGAGACCAAGCCCCTGAAATTGAAGGGACAGGAGAAAAGGGCAGTGATGAAAGCTTCCTTGGCATTTAACCAAGGGACTCCATAACTGAGACTCAGGTCTGAGTTTTGAATATAATTTATGATATCTGATCAGAGTAACTGCATATACATATCAATAAATAGTGTTAGTTAATCCCTGCATCAGCTGCCTAGCCTCAGATTCAGCTAGCACCTCTCATTTAGAAATATGGTGTGGTCTGTTTTAAATAATTCCAAGTGATGAAGAATCTGCTATGTCTTGTCTTCTGTGCTTTGATTAGGAGAAGGACAAAATAAAAAAAGAATTGAAAGGGGGCAACAAAAGCTACTGTCAGCACTTAGACTTCTATGAAAATTTTTGAGTTGGTCCCATTTTAATTCAGAGGTAATGATCCAAAATCCATTGGAGTTCTCCTGGTGTGATCATCAGGAAAAGGATCACTACACTTTTCTCCCCTAATTTTTCTGTTATAGTTGTGTCTAAGTTATAAAAGAGGTCTCTCTGTGCTATTCTATACCTTGTTGATATTACTGACTATGAAAAGTGAATTAAAATTATATATTTTCTTGTACTGTTAAATTTGGAGAAACGGACTTTGCTCTGTGATGCATCCAGGTTATCTGAGAATAATCATCATTTGTCCTGGCAGTTTATTTTAGCAAAGAGGTCATTAAATTCCTTTAGAGAATGTTAGCCTGGGAATTGTATCAGCTATACTAAATCAGTTGAGTTACTGAGGCTGTGCATTCCATTAGCAATGCTTGTGCAGTACAAACCTTCCAAGGGAAATGATATTTCTTTTCAGTTTGATATGCCAAACATAAGTTGGATAATTAAATACCCTTCTGTGCTTAAACGCCTGCACTAAGGCAGGCAATTTTAAACCTGAAGTTTAGCTCAATACTGATACTTTATGATCTGGAACTTTAAAGGTGTCATCACAGATGGTAGTGACCCTCTTCCATCTACCATCATTCTCTGACAATCTAAAGTTGCAAAAATCATTCTGAAATCTGCACAAATGACACCATAAAAAGAGTGAACAGTAGCAAAGCTGCTTTCAAAATTGCAATTCTGATGTGATGTGTTGCTCTTCTTTATTGCCAATCTGAAATGCTGCAGCAGGTTTTCAGGAGTGAATCAAGTCAACACTGATGGAGTAAAAACAGAGGTTCTTTAACCTAGATTTTCTGCGTTCCTATGATTGATATTGTGACTGGCAAAATAGCCCCCATACACAGATAACATTCTTCAATATAAATACATCTGAAAGCTTTGAAATTTAGGGAATGAGAAAGAGTTAGAAAAGTCACCCTTCTATTACCAGGGCTAAATTTCTAGGTTGATAGAAGAGGGATTTACAGTGCAGTGCTGTGAGAGCCTATTTATGTGCTGAAGATGGTGGGGCAATGATTGATAGTAGTTTCTTAAAGGCACACACAATCCTAGTAGCACTTTCAGTATTTTCCAGATAAGCAGGCTATGAGACATTCTACATGGATCAAAGTTTGCATACTTTTAACTTCAGGAGAATTTCTACTGAAGTCAGGCCTTGAGTTAAACCTAGTTTACTTTCACTCTAAGCTGTAAAGTTACTTGGTCTCCTGGCTTTTGTTCCCAGTGGAAATGGCATTGACCTTAAGTCATTTAACCCATGGGCATTTCTGTCTAGCATGGAACAGTGTGGGGCCAAAGAGGAGAAAGGAGATGCCAAGATTTGGCTTTCAGCTCTGTAGGGATTTTGAAGGGTGAGGAGTGCTGGGAGCATGTGCAGGAGCTGTCTTTAGGATGCCAAACTCTGTTTTGTGAGTGCCAAATGAGAGATGGGGTGGAAGTGCAGTTTTGACAGACTGGCCCATGTTGTTCACTCAGCAGAGCACAACTCCCTGAGTGCTATTTTTGTCACTGGCTCAAGCCAATATTGCAGGTAATTGAGAATTTAAATATATGAAAATCGCTAAGCTACTAAGTAGTTCTGAGCAAATTGAGGGCTCAGTTCTGTTCTCGTTCCAGTCAGTGAAAATGGTGGTATTAAATTATATGATTAATCTCTGAACAGACGGCAAAACTCTTGGCCTGTCTGTGTCATTGCACAGTACCCAAAACTGCCAGCTCTGAACTTGCATTCCTATAGGCAGGGTACACACATTCCTCATGGAAACTCTTTCGTGCAGGTTACCTGCATGACACTTTCAAAGCAGCTACAAACATTCCTTGCACAGGATGGTTCTTGCTGAGCATTAAGATTATGTATTCAGTTGAAGCATGATGAACACATGGTTGAGTTGCAAATCCCTGCTCAAGGTTATGACCTCCCAAATTTCTTGTACAGATAAGTCCTAAGCTACCCTGCACTTGGTTTACAGGGAAAATGTGTTCATTGCATAAATTTGTTTCTGTCCTGAAAATTCAGAAACTTATCTATTGCGCATCAACTTTTTTTTTGTTTTGTGTAGGCAAGACCATAATTACATTGTCTAGAATTGTCTAGAATGAAAAATTTGCATTGTGGTTATAGGAGACTGTTGAACTAACTGTCATTAACTTATTAAATTAATCATATTCAAGAGAATGAAAGAAAAACTGCTCAATTGATCAGTGTGCTTAATCATCTGTGCCTTCTTTCCAAACAGGCAGGAGAAAAGCATTATCACCCAACCTGCGCACGATGTGTCAGGTGCAATCAGATGTTTGCAGAAGGAGAAGAAATGTATCTTCAAGGTAAATCAAACAAACAAAAAATAAAACAGTTACACTTGGCTGTCTTGCCCACACCATAGGCTTGCACAGGAGAAATTCAGTGTTACAGAAGGACTTGTGCAATACAGTATGCAGTGGGAAAAACTGTCATTTAACATAGATATGAGCTGAAATCCTTCATATGTAGCAACTTTTAGCTCTATTAAACCGATCAAAGAAAACTGCCTGTGCAGTTAAGTTCAGGGGCAAACACCAGAGAAGATGAAGGCTTTTGCTTATGTCTTTGACTGGCAGTATCTCTTCAAAGGAAAACGGAAAAGGGAAACTCAGTATGTTGTGGGAACTGCAAGGCTGGTGTATTGTCCTGAAATCACATGCCTGCCCAGATCTGTGTTTACAACTTTGCAATTGTCCATGGTTTTCTAGAAGCATACTTTAAAATTTTTCCTTAAGCTGGAAAAGTTAGACTTTATTTAAAACACAACAGTGGTCTCAGTAAGATCTAATTATGGTTTAGTACTTTATTTAAAATGACAATTTTATTGTCACTTTGGTTTGCAACAAGAACTAGCTCATTAAAGGACATAGTGATACTTGTCTGGGTTCATGAATTCTCCCTCAGGAGCCAGAAAATGCTGTGATTCTTCCAGTTGAAAAGGATCTTAGCAGTACTAAAATCCCATTTGAAATCAATGCTTTAAAAAAAGTATATCAGACTACAAAAATGTTTCTAGATTTCAAACCCTCTGAAACTCATTTGCAAGTCAATCTTCTTTTCAGTTCTGTTTGTTGTAAGGGTGGATATTTGTTAGGGTTTGTTCTGATTATTAGTTCAAATAATAGCAAGGTACGCTCAGATTCTATTAATTTGGATCCATCTTACTGTATTTTCTGATGCATGGAAAGTTCATACCAGCTTATTGTCATGCCCTTTTTGTCTTTACATGGAGAGCAGTTTCCGTTAGAAACTGATGTTAATGTCATGAAACATCTGTGATCAGTTATTGGGACTGCATAACCTGTTAAATAATAAAAAATGTCAGAGCCCAGGGTTTTATAACGTGTTCTTCATCTTCTTAATAAACTACTATAAAGTTCCTTTAGGTGTTGCGTGTTCCTTAGCAGAAATTTTCAGTGGTCATCTAACAGACAAGTTTTGGGTGAAAGGTCTTTTTTTTCTTGAAAAAAAGTGTGAAAAGGTTTCCCAGCCAGTGTTGCTCGGCTATACGCAGGAGTAGTTAAAAAAAAAAATGTACATACTTCTTAAATCAATTGGGATAATTTGAAGCAATTAATGAGACAAATGGGGCAAGCTCAGACACACTTGTGAGTGGAAGATAACTTAGCATTAAATTTAAAGGTGCTATAAAAATGTTTCTTAGTCGTTCAGTAAAAAAAAATTAGTAACTTAGAAAACATTATTTATCTGGTCTATACTTGTAGGTACTCTTTTACTGCGAAAGTCTGGGTTCATCTGGGTTATTTTTGTGAAATAAATTCTAATCATCTCCATTTGTCTTCTGGGAAGTAGACTTTCTGTTTCTGTCTTGTTTCCAAAATCCACTAGTTAGAAAACTATCAAACTGCTGTGCAAACAAAGCATTTGCAATAACTCTTCTCGGTGGTCTCCACCCAGTATAAACATTAAATATTTATTACACAAAGGTTCTCAACTTCTCATTTAGTCTGGCAGAAGTTGCAGTGCACTCACATTATTTAACTTAGGGGAGCTTTAATTTGTGGCTTGTCTGAGCTCAGACTGGCATACACATAAGTGTAACTATTAAAACTTAAAAAGAATTATTTTATTGTATATCACTACACACATTCCACTTCCACTGAACACTATTTTGAACATCATATTCAACTTTTTAAAATACTTTTTCCTTTGTGACTAGTGCAAAACTATTCAAGTTTCTGTCTCACACTCATTGTTTACTCACATCTCTTCAAAATCCTTGTTTCAATACCTGTATGCAATAGAGAATTGGTTCATTCTGTATCTCCTGCTTCTTCCAGGATGGATATTCCCCTGAATTTATGCAGTTCCTTAGTATTTGACTTACAAGAGACATATAGGAAGTGCCAGACCAGAACAGTGAACAAGTAATAGACAGACTGGATTTTCAGCTAGGGTTA
>WEIT01005694.1:31242-53182 GCA_013389985.1 Dryoscopus gambensis
CCAGTGGGAATTACACAGATGCCTAAAGGCGTCCCCATATTCATGATAAGTGACTGGCACTTCCTATGGTGTAGCATAATTTCACTCTTTTCTACTGGAATAGGAGAGGGGAAGGATTTTTTGGAGTACGACTTTCCATAATGGAGCATCTGCATGTTACATTGACTTGTTCTCATTTGAAGTTAACTCAAGCCAATTCTCATTTGTCTTAAGAAGAAGAAAATTTGAATTTGCTTTTAATAGCTAGTTTGCACAAAGTCACTTCCACATGTATTTTACTCAGTAGTGCTTTTACTGTTAAGACCCTACTTGCAAATTGCAGTTGTGGTTAAACTAGCTGTAGAAAGTCAGAGGCTTGGAATGGGTGTACGTGGTTTTAACTGGTTGAAGCCAAGGGTTTAGTGGGATCGGATTGTACGACTGGCTCTGCACAATGCAGCAGTATGAATGCTAATGCTGCACGAGTGTTTGTATTGGTTTGTTAGGGTAATGAGCATGTTAGAGTATGGTACACTGGGCAATTTATACACAGTCAGTTTCATGATGTAGTGAAACCAACAAATGCTGATTTTTGTGTTGTCTGCAACCCTTAAGCATCCATTCATATGGATACAAAGTGGCCATAATGCTATCATGCTAAACTGCTCTCATCTTCCACCCACTTTTATTAGTTCAGGGAATTACACTGTCCTGAAACAACACTTCTACACTGTTGTGTTCTTTTCAAATGATATTGTAATTTTAAATTTATGTCCATGCTGACTTTCCTGACAACATGACCATTCTCTGGTACTTGGCAGAGCACTTTCAGTCACACTGCANGTCCGAGCTCTGCTGGCTCCCTGGGCTATGGTCGGTACACCCCCACCTCCCATTCTCCTCAGCATTACAGCAGACCAGGTAATCGAAAAGCAGCCTTACTTATGCTCTAGGTTTTTCTATTACTTTGTGTTATGTTGTAAGTAGAATTGACTCCAGTAGACAGGGGTTTAAGGTGGAATAGCAGTTCATTGCAGTGGTTTATTTACGGTGAACAGAGAGTCCCCTGGGGAGAAAGGAAGCAAGTGCTTCAGGAATGTGCATCCAAGAAAACAAAAATAGGCATATAAGAAAAATTGATTTTATGTAGACACAAGATAGGAGAGTTTGAGGGACTTAATCCTGGTCTCATCCTGCCTCATCCGTACTCAATCCACAGCTCTTTCAAGGTGTGGCACAGTATCAGTGAATGCACACAAAGCCAAGAGGGTGATTGAGTGGCTTTGTGTAGATTCTTGTACCACAGGGTCATGGTTCATGTCCCCTCTCCACAGTGCAAGAGCTGGAGGAATGACTGATTCTGACAGCTGGATTTTGAAGGCCAAGTTGCTTTAGTGGAGAAGTTTACAGTGTTTTTTGCAGCTTTGGCTGTAGTAGCAGCTGTGTTGGTGCTCTTTTCACTCAGACAGTAGGGAATGCCTTACAAAACCCCATTCATTTTTGGGCTCTGTACAGAGTTTTATCCTTCGAAATAATCAGTGAAACTGCTCAAAATTAATTGTATTTTTTCTCCATCATTCAGGTGAAGAACACAGAGCATTTATATTATTTTTTGTCGTCCTTTAATTTCATTTGGGATACATTATAATTCTAAACTAGTTGGAAATTTGCGAGTTTTTAATCTTTCCTGGGCAAACGAAGATTTTATAGGTAACAGAAACAGTTTTTACAGGAATTGAATATTTGTACTACATAAAGTCTTTGACAAAGTGGAAATGAGATGCAGCACAAAAAAATCTACTAGAGAGACATTAATCTCTGCTAAAGGTCTGGTAGCTGTCACGCCTAATCTTAGCAGCACATTGTTAAAGCAAGGAGGAAAGAGAAAAGGATTTCCAAATAAATTCTAATGCTTTAAAATTTAGAAGATAATCTTCATAATCACCATTTTTAATAACTGCCACTAGTCCTCCAAACTGTGTTATCAGGACATTATTGCAGCAAAGCAAACAAAGATGACTTGAGAACATATTTCAAGGTACTTAATCACATGTGCAACTTTCAGAGGTCAAATAACTTCAGGATGTTTCTTCAAATACTTAAATTAGCCATGCACTGGAGTGCCCTGGTGGATGGTGACCTAAATCCTACCAGTGTGCACCGCTGACAGTGAGAATTGGGCCCGCTTATGGCACAGTTCTCTGCAGAGACAAGGCTCTTCCCATTTCATTTCATTAGATCCATTATGGGCATTTATCATTCCCTCTTGCAGCTTTTTAATATGCAGGTTTTCCCCTGAGTGCAGCCATGCTTTTTGTGGTGCCTTTTCTGGAATATTTTCTGATGCGTTACAGTTACAGCATTTTGGGTGATGCCCTTTCTGTCTGCGGAAAGCCCCTGTCCCTTGGCTGACCTCATAGTATGGCCACTGTCATGCTTTTAGCAATAACCAGAGAAAGATGAAGTCTTAAATATAAACTGTATGTTTTCTAAGCATCAGGAGGAAAATGTTCCTGAAAAAAAAGGATGGCATTGTAATTTGTGGCTTTCAGTAAGTGAACTAAATAGTTTATTTTCACTTACTCTCTGTTGCCCCCAGCTGGTACTCACAGTCTTGGTACCAGTAGCTGCATCTCCCTGCCCCAACACCCAAGCCTTACATCTACATTCAGACATCATTACATCCCTTTCTTCAAAGGTAAGGTCCAGGAATGCAAAACCGTGCTGTGATAATGTAGATTTATTCAGCTGTGTTTCACTTTTATGTCTGTGCAAGCATGGCTTCCACTTGGATAAAATTTGTCTTAATTTTGTGCAAGTGCTTCCTTGATGTACTGTGTAAGTTTTACAAACTGAGTGGGTATGGGGTGTTTTATTTTCGTTTTTTTTTCAGTGAGTGTTAAGTGTCTTTCAAAGGGTAGCAGGAAAGAATTAGCTTTTCTAATGAAACTGAGAAAGGGAATTATTTAAAAGTCTGTTTGTTTTAAAATACCCTAAATAGTGATGCTAAATAATATAATAAGCTTACACATTTGATACAACATAGAATGATCAGTTATTTAACCTTCCAACCTACATTTAGATATTCTTCATATTGTTTGTAGCATTGCCAAAAATTATGACAGCTGGTTACATCAGTGCAGTTGCACTACCAGTTAATCTGTGCCATATCTTATAAAGCATAGTAACTGAATCTGTTCTCCTTGCCATTAGTTTTTTTGCAGTGGATATTAACTTCTGGCGACCTCCACGTTGGACGTGAGACAGCACTAAGGAATGCCAAGAACCTTTGAGGCAAAGGGGTTTTTTTAGTTGGTTAAATGTCCAAGAGAGAAGACATTCAGCTACCACATTTGTCTTCCTCTGAGCCTGTCTTTTCTAGTAACAATATGAACTGTGAAGAGACATGAATGGCAAACGCTTTCAATGCCTGTTCCTTGACTCTCATGTACTCTTTGGTTTAATAAAGTAAAACTGTTGTTCTTGAGGTTGTAACCAGTAAAGAAAAGGGAATGACCCTCTGCAGGAGCCAGACTTGCACTTTCAAGTGAATAGCAGGTACTCATTGCCTTTGGAATAATAACTAATGCACCTTCATTGGGCCCTAATGCTGCCCAAAGTCAGCTGAATTTCACTGGGATAAACAGGAACAGAATCAGGCTCGAGACATCCAAGTACGGTCCTTGAGAGAAAATTTTGGAGGAAAAAGCTGATGAGATTAAACTGTTTGTTACCCTTTTAGAGTCTACCTGCAATGTGCCTTTCCACAACCAGAAGCAGTCAGCCTCACACAAATTTCTTGAAAGTCTGGTGCAATCCCTATATTCTGAGGCACTGCTTGAACTGGTTTCTTATCCTCTAATTCTGGATGGTATTATCTAACCTGATGTACTGAGAAGGAGAAACTTCTTTGGTGTGCTGCAGCACATGACTTCACTGTATGGAAAGCTCTTTCTCAAAGTCCCGTTGGCAGTTGCTTGGCAGCACTCCTGTGCAAATGAGTTTCTGCTCAGTGCTACCTGCTCTTTCTCAGAGCAGCAGCAATTATTAAGTGCTGGTGTTTGGATGAAGGAATTGTCAAGTGGTAGTTCCTTGTGCCCAAATAATTATTAGTAATGTGATCAAAATTGTAATATTTTGCGGTTCTGCAGCACTTTGTATCAAAGAGCTAAAATATTTTGCAGGCTGTACCTTACAGTGCCTCACAGTGTTCCTGTGAGGCAGGTGATCCTGTTTATAATTTTCCTAGTTAGGTTATCCTGAGCCCTGCCAAGGTTGAATAGATTATTCACTGGTTTACACTGAGTCAATGTTTCTGTCCAAATGAGTCCGAAGGTTTGCCTCATCCTCTTCAAGGTCTCTGAATTCTGAGTTCCAGAATGTGGTTTTTACCTTATGTGGAGGAGCCTTTTGACGGTGTGGATATGCTCTTTTTTTCTCTTCAAAATGGTTAGTGTGGGAAGAGTAGGATTATAGTAATAGTTGTTTTGTATCCAGACTAACCTTAATGTTGCCACTTCAGTTTTAAGAAAGTGAAATCATGCTTATTTTGAAAAAAAATTATAAAATCCAAAAATAATACACTGCTTTATTATACTAGAAGTAATCTTTGTAAAACCAGCACTACACATATGTCATAAAAGATATTTCTTTAAGCTTCCAGTAGATAGATACATTACTAGCTTAGGGAAATTAAGACAAGCAAAAATCTTCCTTTTGATTTCTCTGAGGTTGCATCATATTCTTCCTGAGAATGACAGGGTTCATAATTTTTTCCAGTGACAAATATGATTACTAAGTTCCTGTTCTTCCATCATTGTTCTGGAGTCTAGCTCCCATGAAGTGTATTAGGATGCAGTGTAATGACCTATTATTTATCATGAAGAGAAATGATTTGGTTGTGCTCTTTTAAGGATTTTTGTCTTCAAAAGAAGTCCTGTGAGAACCTCACTTCAAGAAAGTTTCACAGTTCATGCCCTTGCAAGTCATAGGTGTGATATTCAAAGCACCTTTGCTTGGTGTAGCAGTTCCTCTTGAAGTGATGGAGTCTTTGAGTGTGCTAAACCCTGCTGAAAAAAATGTTTGCTTAAAACGTGGTGGAAATTATCTTGCCTTTCTAGTGCAGGAACACAGCTTCCAGGGGCCTTTATTTTTTGGCTTTGAAAACTTGAAAAGAATTAGTCACCAAACTTGAAAAAACTTTTTCTAATTTAGTGCACCATGGGCAGAGATAGTAAAGGATCCAGTTTTGTGAATAGGCTTGGACAGTTCCCTCATTAGACCAGAGACATCTGTTTGTTCTTTAGTCCTGAACTTAGACAGCTCTTACTGTAACTTGTTACCAAATTTCCCATCCTCACAGCTAAGATAAAAGCTGAATAAGAAGGAGATACAAGCAATATTATACTTTTCCTGACAATCCCTTAAAAAGAGAGCATGGTCTGAGCCCTGGTCAGTTGGCTCTACACGCACAGGGTTAAGTACGGCCTGCCCTGTCAGCAGCCAGAAGGCACAAGGAAGTTTTTGTGGTTTACACTCAAGTTCAAAGTAAGCCTTCTCAGATTCTTTCCAAGTTAAACAAAATCCAGGGACAAGTTCAAGATTCTGGTTGTTTTGCTCTTCACTGATCAGTAGAGAAGATCACAGCCTGTGGCTGCTTGTGGCAGAAGGCAAACCCAAAAGTTTGAAAAATGGCTCTCTCTGCTAGTTGTCTTTTCTCTGAGAACTTATATCAAGTTCTTCAGTCTGTACTAGGCAAACCTTGAAAGACATAATTAATTGGCAAAGTCTCATTTTAGAGATTTAAATTACAGCCTAGGTTAAGCAGCTGTCTGTAGTTCCTACACATTACCTTTCTTTACATGGGTCTTCAATTTGCTTTATTATTGAACACTTATTTTTCTATGCGAAATGTGAAATACAACTACTCAGGTTTGTCCAAATCAGTGGCAGAATTAAAGTTCAAATGTGCATCAGTTTGTATGAGTGGGGTGCAAGAAGAACCTTTTCCATCATTTCATCCTTAATTCTTCCATTTTGAGCAAGTTAGAGGTAATGGCTTTGCAAACTGCTCCACACAGATGATCCACTGAACAATTTTTAGATTCCCTGTCCCCCAGTACTTGCACTTATATCTTGTGTTCCTGCAAGTTTATTCCTCTTAATTAATGCTTCCTCCTGATTCCTTGCTGACACTCTACCCTATCACTGAAAAATGACTTTCTGTGTGTGTATGATACCAACACCTTGGGTCACTGCTCAGTGAAGCAATTATTCATGCAGATCATATATGAATAGACATTTTATTAATATGCTAATTTTTAAGTAAATGAGGAATTAATACACTGTGGAAATTGCTTGAGAAGTTTCATTTTCTGTTTAAATTAGAAAACTCCAATAACAGTATCTTATTTGAGTGAAGGACATTACAAGATTTTTGAGAATTTTGGAGATGTAAAGGACCTTAATAAGTACCTACCAGTGACATTGAGGCTTCTTCTATTTAATAGGGATGGGCAGGAATCTGGGGCGGCAAGCAGCGAAGAAAGAGGGAATTCATAAATGTGGAGTGAAAACCTATCACCACTTTCTTTCTTCCAAGAGCAAAGTGGGAATCAGGAAACTGAATAACTGTCTGGTTTCTTGTCTGAGGACTACTTGCCTGCAAGGGCATGGTGAAACATGGGATTCATAGTGATTCCGTAATTTTTCCTTTATATTTTGGAAGGACCATAGGCTATCAGCACCTGTAGTTGGGATTTCAGTTTCTCAACATCCCAGATTACACTTTTTCAACAAGAAATCACTGTTAGTAAGTGGTCGCAGCGGCATAGCTTTTGAGTTTTAATTTTTTGTCTACTGTGAACACTACAGACACAGACTTTAGGATGGATTAGGTAGCGTATTGTCATGAGGTAACAGAGCACGCTCTTCTGAACTCGTCTGTCCTGTCTCTGCTCCTGCTGAGCTCGGTGGCACTGTCCCCTTGACCTCAGTGGTGCATGGCAAGGCTGGCTTTGGTGACAGTCGGATGGCCATGCACCCACTGCTTGTCAGCAGAGACCACCTCCATGGGCATGGCCTCGACAGCTCTGGTAACCCAGTAGCTCTGTGGTTTAAAAACGTCCCCTTCATGAAGGCAGAACTCGGTTGCAGATCTAATGCCCTGAGCTACTGCACTTCCCTTACCCCAGAGAAGCTTGCTGCAACTTCATCATTACTAGCCATTAAATTTGTGCTTCATCCACACTAAAACAATAACAGCAAATTAACAATCATGTGATGTAAGAATAAATGTCATGTTTGCTTCCAGTTGCTTAACAGTGCTGTAAACTAAAAGGATTCTACAAGTCCCAAAAAAGTAGAGCTTTACTTTTTTGTTTGCCAAGCAGCACTATAATGCCATAGAGTGTGCTTCAGGGAAATAAGCCAAGAGAGATGAATGGCACCTAATAAGCATTTGACAAAACAAGTGGGAAAATGAATATGGAAAAATCCTATGTATATCTTGAAATTTGGTGAAGTGACTATGGCATTATAGCTTCATGACTTGATAATCCAACCTTGTTTGCATAAAAATGCTGTGGCATGTTACCTGTGGGAAAAGTTTGCAATTGAAAGCCAAATTTCAACATCTCTTTTGTCGCTGATATATGCAGGATTATTTGACTTAACCATAACGTGTATATTTTGGTCTAGCCCTGCTTTGAGATAATTTAAACACTACTGAATTATTTACTACTGGTTTCAGGGGCAGGCTACGAGCCATAGCATTAAATTTTTAATACACTTGATCAGTAGATTATTCAGTTAAGGCTATGCAAAACACATTGCAAGATTCTGGATGTTCTTATCCTTTGATTTTCTTTTTTAAAGTGTCATTAAAAGAGAAGTTTTCATTTCAAAGTAGGGCATCTTAATCTGATATTTATCAGACAGTAATTTTTGATGAGGTGTTTGGAGTCCGAGCCAATATACTATGCTGAAAAATAATGGGTTTTACAAAAACATATATTTAAAACTGTTGGATTAACAAGTCATTCTGAACAGGCTTTTATGCTTGAAAAACTCTACTTTGCTTTCCATTTTTCTTTTATCTGCTTTCTTTGCTCTTCCCCTTGGAGGCAGTGAAAGTGGTCGGAGCACTCCAAGCTTATCCATGTACTCTGACAGCAAGTCTTCACCTTCTGTCTATCAGCAGGCTCCTAGGCATTTCCATATTCCAGGTAGGCATTAACTGCTTAGCTTTTGATCTTCAAATTCTGGCACCTGTTTATCCTCTTCTGAATGTAATTTTTTTTTTTTTGGCATTGATTTGTGAATTTCAAAGTGCAGAAGGAGAAAATGTCTAATAAGTGAATATCTGTTATTTAACTTCATCTCAAAAATAAAAGAGAGCTGCGTGCTCATGTACCTGTATTTTAAAAAAAAACACCTGCTTTACAGGAGGCACAGAATGAAAAATGTTACTGAGAGTACAAAGTTACAGCAGTGCTGGGTTACTGGCTGAACTTGATGATCTTAGAGGTCTTTTTCAGCCTTAATGATTCTAAGATCCTGTGGTTTATATTGGCCATAACTGCATAGATGTATTGAATTTGTGTGCAGGAGGAATGACTGAAGGGGTTTTTGTTGTTTTGGTTCTTTTTTCTTATCAGTCTATTATCTGAGTTTAAGTAATATTAATATAAACTTTAAAAGAAGCTGGAAGACTTGAGAACTGCAGGAGACTCACTGTGGCTGTCTTTGCATATGTACTCTACTGTTTTCAAGTTCAGTCAACAAGCACGCTAAACTTACATCCACGCCATTTACCTTTTGACTGCTAAACTCATCTACCTCCTCAGTGTAATAGTTTGTTTATTCATGTTTAGCTTCTGTGGTTAATGTTTCTGTGAACAGACCACAATTAGGAATTGTATCTGCTCAGGTCCATAGTACTGAGTAAATCTGATGTCTGTACGATGTTATATGGGAACCCTAGACTGTGGCTCTGAGGGCTTCCAGAAAATTCCTGGAAGGCCAAGTTAGCCATACAATTCAAAATAAAGACAGATTATAGGATTTCCTAAATAATAGTTTGTATTTTCCAGTATAAACAGTTTATATCTGAATGTGTAGACTTGATTTGTAATTAATGGAGAAAATCTTTTTCCAGGTGTGACAGTTGCAGTAGTCCATTGTACTTCTATATAAATTTTAAATAGTGGCAAGTGTAGCCAGTTTCTTTTTGGTCTCTATGAAGTATATATTGCTAGTGCAGTGAAACCACCTACATTTCACCAAATGGATGCCATCCAAGTTGTCTTAAAGCATTTTGAGGGACTTAGGGGGGGTTATGTTGCAAAGGTATGAATGTTTTCAGCATATGATGGATAAAGTTTTGTTCTCTTTTAATAACCAGTGAATGGCAAACCAGTGAATGAGTGCATAGTCTTTGCTGAAGTTTTTGCATTTTTATTGTTGCTGAGAGGAGACGAGCAGCGTGGACTGAACTGCTTACTTACTCTTTCATTCTTTCCTTTCTCTTTCCTCTTCCTCAGACACTGGCGTAAAAGATAACATCTATAGGAAACCTCCTATCTACAAACAGCATGGTACAGTCTCCTTTTCTCTCTTGCAGTTTTATCTACACGTCTTTGCAAAAAAAAAAAGTGTATTGACTCCCAAATTCCTTTGCTGTAGTCTTTGCATTTTATTATGTCCTTATAATCTCAAACAGAAAAGGAGAAAAAGTAACATGAAAATTAAATAGCATTTTGTATAACATGATGTCCAAGGATACAGTAAATTCTCCAAAACTGGGATAATGATATTTTAATTTGTTTTGGTAATTCAGAGCTGATTAGTGTCACACAAACTGCTGTGCTATGTGCTCACTGCTGTGCCACGCCCACTTGCCCTCTCCTGCCCCTCTTTGCCTGCTCCTTATATAAATCACTAGAGGCAAGTTCTCAGGCTGAGGAGAAAAAAAAAAGGCCAGACAGGAGAAAAAGCTTAATATTGTAGTGGTGTTTGGAAAGATAATGAACAAATGCAAAGTAACGATCATCTGTGTAAGCCAGCATAGCTTCATTCAGTTACAGAAGCTGATGAGAGGACTCTGATATCCTGTATCCTGACTGTCATTTAATTTTTATAGATACTTTTGGTTTGCAAAGAGGATTCTAAGCAACAGCTATATTTTTGCAGGCTGGGCATTTTTGTATCAGTTTGCTGTCTGTTGAAGTCTGGATTATGTCAATTTTGCACTGCTGTATGGAATTGTCCTCATAATCACTGGAGCAAGCAGAGAATTAAAGTAGCGAGTCAGCAATCTCAATAGGTTAACAAAAATATATGTTTTAAACTTTCTTTCCTAGATTATAGATGTTCTGAAAGATTGTGTTGGAAATATATGCGCTTTTTTTCTACCAGAGGGCAAAGCATAATTTACTCTAACTAAAAATATATAAATCCCAAAACCATAAAATCCAGAAACAACAACAACAAAATCAATAAACTTTCCTTCCAATAAAAAGAGTATAAAGTAAAATCAAATTTAAATAAATTTATATTTTGTTCTGGAAGGACTCCCACCTAAAGCGTGAATACATGAGCAGCTGATGATTCAGCCCCTCAAGCTAATGGGACATTGAACTAATTCATGCTGAAAAGGAGCCAGAGAACATTCCTTTGTTGAAGAGACCAAGTTTGAACAAACAAGCACAAAAATGTTCTTTAAAACAAGAAGTGCAAGAAGCTCTTCCAAAACATTTGGCTTTAAAAGGTTTTAGTTCCATCAGCACCCAACAGATTTGCTGTAGCTACAGCTTCTGTGTTTCTTTTATAAACAACCAGCTTCAGAATGAAATAAAGGTGGTGGAAAAATGAGACATGCAAGAGATCAGGCTCAGAGCTGGGGTTGGAGAGTGAGGAGTATAGGAGCCTTCATGGTTGTGTGTGTATGTCTGTGTTTTAGAAATATTTGAACATCATTCAAAGTTACTAAAAAAGTTTTGAAATCACATTGGGATTCATGGCAGAACTGAGTATCCCTTGTAGTGGTGAAGCTAATGCTCAGTACTGATGAAATTCAGGGCACTTGGATTTATCTGCCAGCAATATGTTACACAAAGCCTTCTCGGGAACTTGGAAGGGGCTGGCCTTCATGGCCTCTACTGATTTTGGTTATAAATTCTCTGCATCTCTCTGAGGTCAGATGCTCTCAAGATCTTGTGGAACCTTTGAAATTTCTGAATAGAAATCTTGAATTAAGCATGGGGATTTTTTTCTTTGAAAACATCAGTATCTTGGAACAAAAATAAAATTTCCAAAAATGCGTCAGATTCTGTATATGGATATCTGATTTAATGAAAGCAATATCCATACACATAACCTGGAATAACTTGTTGACTTGCAATTTAGGGTGTGCTCCCAAAATATCTGTGAACCAGGTTTAGGTCCTTCTTGCAATGTAGGGACTTTATTCCTCATCTGTCATATTTGAATATTCCTTCCTGTTTATTCCTCAGAGAAGCAGCTTGCCATCTTGGGAAAGTACCCTTGTCAGGATGCTATTAGATAACTGTGAAAACCTTACGTGTTTTCATAATGCTGATAATATTTTCTGACCCAACTTTTTTTTTTTTTTTTTTTTTTTCACACTCAATTGAGGAGGGGGAAGCAGCCAAATCCTTTACAGTTACAGATTTTAACCTCTAACCTACAGTTTTTTTCCTTATGGCAATTTGTCATTTTTTAAGTACCACCTCCTCAGCAAAACCAGTCTGGGTCTGGGTGTGAGCTGTGTGAAGGCACCAGAAATTGCAGCAGAATAGCACTGAACTGCTTTTGGTGGTGGCCTTTAGCCTGTGTTGTTTAGATGTGAGGCAGATCCTCTGCAGACTTGATGGCTGGGGAAATGGAAAGGGCAGAGCTTTTCCCAACTTGCTGGGAGTTTTGCAGCATTTCTAATGGTGCAATTTAATCTTCTCTCCATCTCTGTCTCTAAGAATCTCATCTGAGCCTTAACTTTTGTATAATCGTACTCTTCCTATTATTAATAAATATGTTTTCTGTCTACATTGCATTGCACAGGGCCATTTTTCTCAGGCATTGCAGACAACCCCCTTGTTACACTCACTTCTCATGGGCTTGAAGTTATGCTACATCCTTACATTATTCCAGTTTTGCACCATTAAAACTTTCCCCAAACTACTCAGAGTGATACGAAGGCAAGTAGGGCTCAAATTTTAAGAACTTACCTGAAATTTTGTGAAATTTGGCACAAAACTTTCTGTAAGATTCTCAAGTGTAAATCAGTGTCTGGAACAATACTCTGGGGCGTAAAAGACAAGGAAAAACACATTTGAGGGTTGGGAACTATCTAACTAAGAGCTTTTAGGTCTTCAGTTTTCTTCTCAGCAAGTTGGAAAGTTACAAGAAAATAACTCAATGGTAAAATACCAGGATTTTTTTTTTGGAAAACACTGTTTAAGAGGACAATAAAGGCAGAAGCAGAAAATACAGTCATAAAAATTGGTTGATCAAGAATTTTGAATTTCAGAGTCTGACACAATCTCTCTTGTAGATTTTATAAAGATGTAATGCCAAGTTTGTTCATCATTTTCTTTACCATGATTGTCTACCCTCTTTGGGAACCCAGCAGATCCAGGTGTGCTGACCACAAAATGTCTGTGTGACTAGGTGTACTTTCATGGTCATTGTAACACAGAAGGGGGAAATGGCTTCCCTATGTCCAGTGACTATGGAAATTTGTCCCTAAGTTATGATGTACAATTTATTTTCCCACCAGTCATTCCCCAAAAGCAGTTTCTTCCTAAAAAGACAGGTTCAAAATCCAGCAGGAATAGATTCACTAAATTCACTGTATACATGAAGGATGAGTATTACTGTAATAATTTCAAAATTATTTTAATTAATTCTATGAAACCATAGCTCTACACAACAAATTTTCTGCCAAACTCTATTTTTTAAATTGATTTTCTCCCCTCTTAAAAATATTTGGAACATAACTACAGTCAAAACAGAAGACAAAAAGTAAGATGCATTCAGTTCAAATTTTTAAAATTACCTTAATCTTACAGCAGCAAGAAGATCAGAAGGGGAGGATGGAAGCTTGGATCTGGACAGTAAGAAGGTAATGATCAGAAAGAACGAAAGGAGGTATTGGTCTTTCTTGAAGCAACTGGTTTTTAAAACACATTCATATGTAAAGGTATTCTTTCAAATAATTGAACTAATCATTACTAGTTTTAGGTCTTTCCAAAAAGACATAGAAAAGCTTAATATCTCACCCAAAGGGTTTAGAATGTACATTCTACAGTAAAGAGAAGTAGGGATATTGAGATTAAGAGCAATAAATTCATGGATTTTCACTCGGTCTCAATATCTACATTGGTGATTAAGCTAATGCTGCAGAATTTTACTTAGGGTGCATATTAACCTAGAAGAAAAATGTCAAGAGCAGATTAATTATAAGAAAATGACATAGTGCATCTTCTAAAGTGGGGTGCAGTGGGTAGCTTCATGAACAGAGAAACTGCCCTCGGCCCAGCTGAAAATTAAAAGTTTCTGGTAGCTGTGATGTCCAAGTCATCATATAGTCAGCTTTTATAATTTGATAAAGGATGGTACAAGCTGCAATAAGCATAAACAGACAAGCAGCTCCCGAGGCATCTGAGACAGCTGAGGTAGGAGAACTGCTTTCAGGTGCTAAATCCTGTATCTTATAACAGTTTTTTCCTCTCTGCAGCTAAAGACGAGTTGGCTTATTCTGAAAGGGGATATGGACACCAGAACCAATTCCCCGGATTCGGACACGCGGTCGCTGTCCCTCACTGCCGGAAGCCAGTCGGAGGGCACGACCGCCGGCCACTCCCGTGAGTGCCGCACGCCCCCCGGCACGGCTGGGCCCCGCGGTGGCAAGGGAAGGTGGCCCTGCTGCAGCCCCGCACACACGGCTCTCTGGCTGCCTTTGTGCTTCATCTCTGCCACAATTACACCTGCTTGTCAGTTAGTTCTGCCTTGGCTTGTAAGCGGTCAGTGCCTCCAGACTCTGATGATGAAACTATTTATAGTTTCATAGTGAAAGAAGCAGCATTGCCTGTGTAAATGAACTGTTGTCTCTTTGGAGAGCAGAGATTCCTTACCACAAAAACCCACCCCTGATAAAAGTGCCCATTTATTTTATGATACCTATTTTCCATAGACAGGATGGCAGTATCAGGCAGATTTTTCATGTGTGCTAATTAGTCCGTGACACAAGCTGTGTATTTTGAACATTGATGGAGCCATTTCTCCTCTATCATAATAAGCATAAAGAATACTTTGCTCCAGAGATTAATTTAGGCATATTTTTTTTTTATCACTCACAGTTATAAGGTCACAGAAATATTCCAGGTGGGAAAGGGAGTAATTTTGTAACTTAATACTGGTCTAAAGGCCATATGCCTGTGCTAGCTGTCAGTACCAAAAGCATGTTCTACACATTTCTTACTCCACATTTCAGCAAGTCAGAAGCATCAGAACTGGGTCTGAATTTTACTTTTAGGTTACATAAACGACAAAAAAAAAGCTTAATGAATTTTAAGAGATAACTGGGACATTCCTCTCCCTGCCTCCTCCACTTTACACCATGCAGCAGCAGCAGGTCATCCGGGGTAAACAAGCTGGGGAAGCAGTTTTCTAAAAGAATGCATCCAGTGCGAGGCATGTCTGGCAGCAGAGCTAGGATGTCAGTCTTGTGGGCATTTTGGTAATGTGATAGTTGGCTCCATCAACTTATATTAAGGAAATTATGGCTTAGCTATGCAAGGAAGAGGGAAAACAGATGCTACAAAGTCGGTCACAAGGCTGTAACAAGATAAAGAAGAAAGCTTACTTTAGCTCATCAGTCTCACTCGTCTAGCTTAAAGGGATTTGATAACTTCATCCTCACCAGAGATCACAAACGTGCACAAGGTGTTTTGCAGGATTCCCTGTGCAGGGGAAACCAAGTCTGACCTCCTCACACACTTAACATCTGTAAATCATTGTCCAGGAACAAACAACTAAACCTTTCATTGTCATACACATATTGGGTATGTCTGGAAGCTTTATGGAGTAGATCTGATGGTCTTCTACACATGTTTTGAGAGAATAGTCCTTAAGTGCAGATTTTAAGCAGGGAGAAGTACATAACTCACCAAGAACTGTGTTATACGGGAACACCATATGGTGTTCATTTTTTCCCTGAGAATGTTGCTATACCTGTCACTCTTCTATACTAGCATTTCTTTCATATTTTTGATCATCTTGGGAATGTGGAGCTATTAAAACTAGAAATACAATAGATAATTCACACCTCTGTGTCAGGGTCAGTATCACCTTGGTGCCAGTATAGGTGCTGTAGTTCATTTTCCATTGCTTTTTATCAGCGTTTCTCTGTCCCTCATGAAAGTTGGCCCCATTACCCAATTAGGAGCAACACAGAAATGACATTGAGGAAGTTTTCTTTTCCTGGCACTTAGACTTTTTCTTTTCCTTTCTTTAGGCTTTTATTCACTTACCTGACTCTTTTGATACCCGTGGGCCTCCTAAGTAATTCCTTCTCTATTCAGTGTTTCCCTATGTAGTTCTGAATATATATAGTCTGTCATATGCCCCATCGGCCGCAGAAATGTAGCATCTCTACCTCTTGCACTTAAGCTTGAGAACTCTGACTTTCAGCCCCATCTCTGTGGCACGGTCAGTGACTATCAGAGAAAAAAAACTTTTTAGGTATAGATTTGGTGCCAAGTGGTTACATGCAGAATGGAGGGAGTTAGCAGGCGAATTAGAATTGGTAGTGGTGTTTCCAGATGTACCGAGCAAACAGTCCAGCCTCTGAGCAAACCAGAGAAGGGTTGTTTTGCTCTAGAAGACATTTTGCCACATTACTGTACTTGAATGCCCAGAAGAACACATCTAACAGCAAAGCACATCAGTGTGAGGCTCGTGCAATCAGCAGGCAAGAGTGGACCTTGGTATCTCTTTACATCCACATGTGTAAATGGGTCTTGTTTCTGTATATGTAGATGTGTCATATTTAATCGTTTACCATAATTCATTATTTTAAGTGTTGTTTATTTAGGAAAGCAGACATCCAGCAAGGCATGTAACACTTGTAATCATGTGTAATCATGTGTCCCTGATAATGCTGAGAGACAGTTTCAGAATACCTAGATCGGAGTGAATGTCGTACTGGACCAAGCAGGAGCCATATCTCTGCAGAGGGTAGCTGATGTTCAGATAGTGTCTAATTAGAGGGAAGGATTGCTGGAGTCAGCGGGTGTCACTGCTGCGTTTTGGGCCGTTTCGGCCCAGTTCTGCGCTCCGGTTCTCCCAGGCGGCCACACGGTGTCGCCGGTGCCGCGGGTGCGGCTCAGCCCCGGCAGCTGCGAGGCAGCTCCGCACGGGCTGGGGTCTGCTTCAAACGCTTCTTTGCCCTGGGGTATTGTTCCTCGGTGACTGAGTATTATTAGCGATAGAACAAACCTCTCTCATCCATCTTCTCTGTAGCCAAAAGGCCAAGAGATTGAACTCCACAGTGATGTCCAACATGGCAGCTTTTTCCAGGCAGGAGCAGAGATGAGAGCTTTGTTGCAGATACAGGCATTCTATTGCACAGGTATTATTATACTCTTTGCACTCTGGTGGAACTACCATTTACAGAATAGGCAGTTATAAGTTTTTCGTTTCATTATTTTGTCCCCTCTTAAAAATAAAAATTGTAGTTGCCCTTATCTAATGATAAGAGGTATTTGGCTTGCAATCCAGTGTGAGCTTATTGCTCCCTGTTTAAGTACATTAAATGCTTTGAATTTTTTTCTGTCATGACTGTGATTCACTGGCCTACCCTTATTCCACTAACTTTTCATCCTTGCTCAGTACTCCACTTTCTGTTCCATGGATGAAATACTCCTTCAGTGCTCAAGCCCTACCTGGGTTATCTTTCACCTTTGCTGAGTGCTGAGTACTGGCATACTGCAACAGTGATCCCATTTCTTCTTTCCTTGTTCTCTTTTTATTTGGATAGCTGGAGAAACTTTTGCTATTTGTTTTAATATCATTTTCAGTGTTTAACTCAGCTTGACTTCTGGCAGTTTTCATTTTATCTCAGCACACTGTGAGCTCTCTGCTGATCCATCTTTTGTTTTTTCTTTCTGTATGCTTATTCCTAATAATCTCCTTAGGGTATTTATTAATCCTGTAGGGTCTGGATTCCCTTCCTGCATTCCTCTTTGGACACAGACTGCTAACAATTTTGACAGAAAGCAGTGTTGTACATTCAGTTCTTTGAGCTGTCTGACTTCTGTAACACTTTGCATCAGTTTTACATAACTTCCTGTACTGGAATCGGGAATTTTTATTACACATGTGTTTGTTCTTCTACTGTTTCACTTTTAAACTTTCTTATTAGAGTCTTAATACTAAAAGTAAGGTGTTTCAATTGTCTCATAATGACCACACACAGTTTCATCACTGTTACATCATTTATTCATGGTAACACCACTTTGCCAATTTTCTCCATCTTAAAACTTTCTTTCACTTGGGTGTGTATACTCTCATTGATTTACTTTATCCATTGCAATATCTTTATTTTTCCTTTTTCCTAAGAGAAGTTTTACAAAAGGAGGGGAAAAAAAAGTAATTTTTTTAGGTGGTAGGGTATCAACCCATCTTTTTTAAGAAACAAAACCAAAACCCAGACCACATATAGCACATTCAGAAGTGATGATCTAAAATGATGATACCTGAAATCCCAATTTCAAGTCATGATTTAACACCAAGTTGGAGGGCAGAGATTTCACAAGCTCTCAAATCACAAGCTTTGCATCACATAGGTGCACGAGGCTTCCACAGCGTGAGCCCCATGACCCCCACTGCGTTCTGCCCCTGGCATGCTGCTATTTCTAGACATTGTTACACATGTTCATGTGCATGAAATATGGAGAAAAGATGAGCATAGCTCAGTTATATTTCATCTCATTGATAGAAAATCCATGTTGATTGTAATTGCTGTTTCTGGATGTTTTCTCAAATTCCCTGTTTTAGTAGGCTGTAAAAGACTTGCAAAAAATATAGCTATATATTATGTCTTTTACAGGATTTCCATATTCTAAGTCTGCTTCTCTACCTGGCTATGGAAAGAATGGCTTACATCAGGTAGGTACAAATTTGAATACATTCTCCAGGAAATAAGGTCTCATAAATAGACAACTCGGTAACTAGCTGAAAATCTACACAGTAATAACACTTCAAAGGTGTTTTGGCTGCCAGCCCTGTCTGACAGATTCATTCCCTATGTGGGTTACAGTTTGTCTCTCTGCAAGAGTAAGGCTGAGTGAGGCTTCTCTTTTTAATTGTGTGCATCATGAGCATTGGGAATCTTGATTCTCCTCCCAAAACAAACGAAGATCTAAAATGTACAGGCTGCACATATTAATCATAGGATAGCTTGAATTAATGATAGAGACAGTCAGGCCTATAATTAGGCAAGTAATGATCTTAGAGCAAAGGTGGAACAGCCCACATCCATTGCATTCCTGGAACCCTCTGTTCTGTTTTTTCTGGTATGGATGTGTGTCTGTGTGTGGTGTGTGTATTCACACACAGTCCTTGCACTTTTAAGGCTGGGAGGGAACAATACAGATGGAATGACAAGCAGCAATCTAGAAAGAAAAATGCCTAACAAAATTATGATGAGAGCAGACTATGAATTTTTTTTTAATCCTTTTTTGCAAATTTTATTAGTCTCTCTTAAAAAGGCATCTTTGACAATGGGGCCTCTTTCTCTCTGGCATCTAGCATTAGGGGTTCTCACTTCATGGCTTGTATTATTAGGTGAAAAACCATTATGGTTTATAGTAATGAGCATCTCGATACAGAGATGCATGTGCACCTATATTTTGAAGATTGATTTGTGTCCAAACTGCATGGAGAGGACCTCATTCAAATTCCCTTCTATCTCCAAAGGAAGATGTGAAACCAGCAAAAGCACATGAGTAGGATTAAACTTCGCAGTGATAAGAGTCAAACTGGGAGTCATTGGAAGGAGCTACAAGAAAGAAATTTTCAAGGAGTAGCTAAATGTATTTTTTGGTAGCTGCTGAAACGTCCATCCCTTTGAGTTAATATTACAGGAATAATAATGCCTGTGTTGCCTCGATACCTGGTTGCTTGAATTCTTCTCTGAAGAAAGGAGTGACACTGAAATTTGATTGAATAATATCATTTGATTGAATTTGAACAGTTCCACGTAAATCTAATCCCACTTATGAATCAGGAGAGTTTTTTCTGACTTTTCGGAATAGGTGTTGCCAGTAACCTGAAGCAAGAAAGGTTCACTGACTTGTGCCCAGGCACTGCACTGATGAGGCACCAAAGCCATCCCAAGGCTTCCCACAGATGAGGCCAGAGCACTCAGGAAGCCTTGCAATGTGATGGGAAAGCAGCAGATGGCAGCATCTGTCCCACATAAAGAGTCCCGAACCTATACAAGAGTTGAAAAGGTTGCTCATGGTCACATCCTTGAGGCGAAAACTCTTCTCAGAATGGATTGTAGATGGATTCTCTTTGGATTATAGATTCATGCCAGCCTTTGTGGTTTGTTATTTTTAATCAGCCATCCTAGTGCTGCATAAAAAAACCCCAAAAGCAAACAACAAGGGGCCTTGCGGGTTACTGTGGGCACAGCTGTGCACACCATTGATACCCCCACAGGCAAAAATGAAACTTGGAAAAAAAAGATCATATGATAGTGCTTTTCTGATTCCTGTACTGTTTTTCGTCTTAGCATTTGCCAGAAAGGAAGAAGACAGTGGTTCAAACAAAGAACATATATGGCAAATAGACAGTTCTCCCTGGTCAGTGGCATCAGCAGTGTGAAGCAGAAAGCAGAAGGAGAAAAGTTTCAGTGCAGCGGAAGTGATTTGTGATGATGGCAGTAACACATTTGGATCACAGAAAAGTGACAGTTTCAGTGTTACTTTGCTTACTTGAGCAATTAGGTCAAATTTGGATGAGACTCATTTCTCTTTCTCTCACGCAAGGATCTGTATTTTGGTTCTGTGGTACCAGCTGGCTTTCTTTTTTCTCTCAACAATGTTCAGAGTGGTTTTTTGGTGTATTTTGCTGCTACATTGCTTCTTTCTTTCTCTGTCAGCCTGAAACTATGGGCCAATATGAAACGGACCAGGAGGCGAGCTGGGGAATGAAAGGTACATTGCAATATCATTCCCACTCCCCTTTGTATTTTCTCCTATTGAAGATGTTCATTAACATATTGCCATAAAGGCTACTATTTGGAGCTCTTCCTGTAGTTCACATCATAATGACTAGCCAGAGACACAGCTCGGTATCATGTTTATCACAGAGAATCTTCTGTTTACTTAGCCCAACGGAAAGGCCTGACAGAAGTCTTGCATCATAAGGTGGTGCCGCCAGGCTGAGTCAATAGCAGGATCCTCGATATGTGGCAACAGCCTTGAGGTGTTGGTCTCATATTAAAGACAGGAAGAAATTTAAGATAATCATTCCTTCGAGTCTAATTGGAAGAAGTCCATTGTGCTCCTTATTAGTGCTACAGTGCAGTTAAAAGGTGCAGAGTTCAAAAAGCAGAATTTATTTGCATTATTTTCCTTTATTGCAGTTTAAGTGGACTGTGCACGTAATATGGAACTTGGGTTGCAATTTTCAAGAGAGCTGAAAAATTTTATTTCCAAGACACTTTACCTCATTTTAAAAATCGTACTCTAATGCTTTACTTCATGACTCTGTGTTGATAAAAATCTTTGTCTCTGTGTTTGAATAAGTTAAAGTACAGGTTTTTAAAAGTAGACTTAATCTCTGATTTCATTTCAGACCATTAAAAGTTCTGTGAAAACATTTTGGCTGTCCTGGTCATGTTTAATCACCATTGTGAATAGATAACATTGTGGTAGTCATATCATATATAGTCATACACTGACCTAACTAGAATTCCCTTGTGCTAGTGTAGATCCAGGAGTCATTGTTGCCACACCCCCAAATCATCTTTTCTTCCCTATTGTTATTCCCACTGCAGTCAGGCCAATTGCAGGGTGTTGGCATCTTGTAATATCATATTATCTCAGTGGTTTTCCTATATGTTCCCAAACTGAAATGCCTTTAATAATCCATATATTTTAACTATTTTCAGTAAAGAACAATAAGGGCAGGACTTTTGGATGACAGACTGACTTAACTCTGCACAAAAGCCTCCTGTAAAAAGAAATACCCAATTTTGCCAGACATGCTCACCGTGTAACCCAGTGGCATCGAGATGGATTTTCTGTAATAAGCCTTTGATTTCAAGGACTGTTGGTTTGGTAATAGACAGTGTTATAGGCATTCAGGGCACGGGGGTCAGATTCTTACTATGCATGCAGTTATCCAACAACTACTGAGAAGAGAGAAATGTAGTAGCATAGCACATTTGTGATGTACCTAAATGTTCATTGTGGTGACACTAAAAAAAGCTATAAATTCTAAACTGAACCTGTTCTCATTCTTTTGCAGAATACAAGGTAAGAAGGGCTTTTCCAACACTGGAAGAACAATCAGATTCAGCACTTCCTAGCAAGGTTACATGGGTTCCTTTCTTTTATTTTATTTTGTTAATTTTTGTCCCAGTGAAATATTTGTCAAATCAGGATGCAAGTATGTACTATTTTTTAGTAAGTTCCCCAGACCACCATTTCCATGCCTGAAAATCGGATTCAGCTGGAGTTCATGTGCTCTTGTCTTTTTAACAGATTTATCCTTATGAAACACTTATTGTAACAAACCGAGTTCGTGTGAAATTGCCTAAGGATGTGGACAGGACCAGGCTGGAGGTAGGAATGAAATTTGATTGACAGTTTTGCAACCATTTCTCCTGTTTGTTTACTCTCCTGGATATTCCTGTGCCTCAGTAATA
>WEIT01005694.1:55797-78543 GCA_013389985.1 Dryoscopus gambensis
AGTCTCCTATACTGAGTGTTCCTATCATGAAAAGTGAACTCAAGTCAATGGAATTAGCTCCTGGGGTCAAATTAAGGGAGGCTACAACGAAACCTTGGCTGATGTTCAAGGACCACAGGAGGGTGGGGGTTTAATGGGTGGTAGTGTTTTCCTAACTTTGCTCCCATTGTGAGTATTTTTTAGATTATGCTGTTGTGCAAGAAATTTATTTTAAGTATTATAAAAAATACCTTCTTGTAAAAATGCGTATTTTTCCAAGCCCAAGAGGTATCTAGAGATTAGGAAGGCTCAACTGGTAATAAATGCATTCAAATAATAGTGATTCTTTCCTCAAAATTATGTGTATCTAAGTGTAAAAACACTCAGCATGTTTTGTTTGCTTGTCTTAACTCAGCAGCGAGACAGAAGTACCTAGTTCCTTGTGCTCTTCCAAGGAGATGTTTATGCCAACAGTGAACTAATACATGCAGCACTGAGAACTGGTTATAATGAGCAGCCTGCTGATTTTTAAGTACATTTCTTGCTCTTCGGTTTTTGAATAAATAGCCTGGATCTCACTTCTGTATAAGCTCATTAGAAATGCAAGGAATTTACAGTAGATAAGGATTTGGCCAAGGAATTTTTTTACAAGTTTCTCTCTACCACAGTGCTGTTTATTGTAACGTTAGGTGAACAGAGCAGCATTCCTGTGAACTGTTCTAAGAGGAAATGGTAAAGAACAAGTTCATTCAGATAGTGTTGCAGAACAACAAAGCAGTAGCACAGGGGTGGATTATACAGCCTGGGTGAAGAGGATTTGCACCCTCACTGTGTCTGCAGATGACACAAACTTGAGGGAACAGCAATTGATGCTTAAGTGAGCAGAGCCTCTGTTCAGAGGGACCTGGCCAGGCTGCAGGAATGGTTGACGGAGACTTCGTGAAGTTCAGTGAAGATAAATCCGCGTTCTTGCGCTTGTGACCGAGTATCACAAGATGGGGGAACAGCTCTGCAGAAAAGCACCTGATGATGCTGATGGAAAACACACTGAACATGAGTCAGCAGCTCACCTTTGTAGTAAAGGGGTATAGGGAAAAACATACCCTTCTCAGAAGCAGGCACTGGAAAGCCAAGAGGCAACAGTCACAAGTTGCAAGAAAAGAAATTACAATTGGATTTAAGGGGAAAGTTCCTCGCTGGAAGAGTAGTGCAGTGAACAGGTTCCTCAAAGAGGCTGTGGAGTCTCTGCACCTGAAGGCATGCAAAACACAGCTGGACAAGGCCTTGAGGAAAGTTGGCCCTGCTTTTAAGAACTCTGTAAATCCCTAATTTGCTTAGATTGGTATATTCTGTGAAGACATAGTATAATTACAAAACATGATTGTTTGGTGAACTTGCTGCAATAACCTTTGAAAAAATACACACAATTTGGTCTATCTCAGAACTTTTTATCAGTTTGGTTTTTTGGGTTTTGGGGGGGTTTTTTGTTTGTTTTTTTGTTGTTGTTTTGTTTTCTTTTGTTGTTGTTGCTGTTGTTGTTGTTTTTTCGTGTGCTGGTGTTAAAACATAAGGGTCCTGGACTAAACTTCCCCATTTTGGACAACTTAAGTCCTGAGTTTTCAGGACTAAAATGTCACCTTTGGATGGTACACATTAGCACATTCCTTACCTGCTGGTTCCAAAAGGAAGTTGGGCTTATGGACAATTTGGGAAATTTTGATACCTGTTTTAAGTATTTGAATACCTTTATCATTTGAGCCTTGGGCTCCTAAAAGCACACATTTGATACTTTTAGCTTAGATTGGATATTGTTTGCCTGTTCTTCAGTCACAACAGTGTGGTTCAGTGCTTGCACATTGAAATTGATAATTCGTGCCCAACTGCATAGATTTAATTTTTTTTCCTCCTGCAGCTGCTTTTATCACAGAGTATAAAATTTCTTTTGTGGTCACAAGCTGGTAGTTTTGAAAGCCAATATAGTTAGAATCTTCCATTTAGAAACCATCTTTTATTTGATTTCCTTATCTTAATGTATCTTAGCTTTTTTAGCTGTTTCTTTTGAATTCAGGGCTTAAAAGCATTATCCATTCATGCCTATCAAATGCAGTAGAAAGTAAATTATTCCACTTTTTGTTTGAGCCTGTTCATAGTTGTTTAACAAGGATACACTGAGACAATTGCTACGGAAAAAGTACTCTGGAATGTCAAGTAGCAAACTTTCATTTGCCACCTTGTTCTCTTGTAAACAGAAATGAGAGATTTAAACATGGGTGTGGTTTTATTTGAGCAGAGCACTCACAGTCAAACATGCTTTAAGTCAAACATGCTTTTCCTCCTGGAACTGCTTGTCTGGATTTGCTTTAGGGGTAACGTTTTTTCCACTAGTTTTCATTCAACAATCACCCTGGGTTCCAGCCATTTGGGCTTCAACCATTTAAGGACTTGTTTCCAGTAATTGAGCCTGAATTTTTAAAAGCCCAAGCTCCTGGATATCATTCATACAAGTAACGTTGTATGTCCCACCTCCTTTGGAGCTCAGATGGGGAAAACAAGAGCAAAACTGGAATGCTGTGTGTTTTACAGTTTGTAGTTTGGGGCTGGGTTTGAGGTTATGGGCTCACTTCACGATAAAGCTCATAACCTGGGGTGAAAAAGTGTGGGTCACTGACTTCAGCAGAACTACCTCACACTTTTTAACTTGAAAAATACGTGTGTGGTGTTTCTTATTCTAGCTAGGCATGTGCTTGTATTGTGATCAGTGATGCATGTTTATATCAGACTTCAAAGCCTTTACAAAAGAAGCCATTATAAAATGAAAATACACATTAGAATTGATGTGATATGATGGGAAAAGTAATTACTGTGTGAGTGGAAACACTGTTGGAGTGAACAGAGATTACAGGTGGAACATTCATACTACAGACGCACAAAAGTCGAACCTAAGAGAAACTGGAAAATCTGCTTTAAAAAGAAGGTATTTTGTGCCTAAGTCAAATGAAATTTTTGAAACTTGTTATCTTCTTTATACTTTCATAACTTACTATGGATTCCAAGGTTTGGTTTTATTTATGAATTATTGTCTTAATTATACAGAATTTTTTATCAGCCATCAGCTGGAGGCAATGACTTATGTCAATGTCAGTAATGAAAAAGCTCATTTGATTGAATGACAGGAGGGTGGCATAGATTATCATCAGAAATGTTCTATGTATATGCTGTTTAGATAATATGTTCATATACCTGAGAGAAATACTTACATCTTTTCAGCTCTTTGTATGTTTGTAGATGACTCAGCTGGGAGAAATACTGACTATACAATGCTGCTACAGAATATTTTCTGTGTGCCTTGTGATATTTCCCAAGAGGTTAGATTGGAAGTGGTAGTGCTGAGTGGAATGCAGCTTTTCTGTGAGACTTCATGGTACCCTGAAATACTAAATGAGATACACCCACAGATCCAGGAGCCTTGTTGAGCTGCTTGGGGTGATATGGGGGAGGGTCTCAGACTCCTTTCCTCACTGCTTCTATTACACTGTTTTCCCTGGGAACCTTTTTTGGGACCTACATTGCCATGTGGAGGGGAGTCTACAGCTCCTGCAAGGCTTGACTGCACAAGGGCTCTGTTTGTGTTGTGACTAATTGCCCTCATCTAGGGTAACTGCAGGTGCCTGCTGCCTTGTCTTCTGATCAACAGAGCTGATCTTTTGATACCTTTTGATGTTCATTAGGTGGCAACTCATGCCGTTTCTTAACTTTTGCTCCCCAATCACATAATTACTTAATAGTTTCAAATATTTATTGAGCATGAAGCTGAATTAGGCTGTAGATGAGCATAACATTCAATACTCCCTTGGGAATGTGGCACATGGCTAATTACAGTTTTGTAATTAGCCATGCAGCAGGCTTAGAAGAAACCTCTGAAAAGCCTGCTGAGCCCCAGCAGTGCAACAGAAAGAGGGGTGAAGAGTGCAAACCTTGTGAAAGCAAAATGAAGGTTCAAAATTTAATAATAAGATGAGAAAATTTTCCAGCAAATTTTGACTGGGCATCTGGGAGTTTTATTTGGGCTAACCTTGAGAGGGAAGGGAGTGGAAGAAGGGCAGTGAAGAAGAGAGAAACTGGAGAGGAGTGGAAGCTATTATTATCTAAATGTTGAGATACTTCTGCAGTCCTGAATCTTACTATAGGAAAAGATTGTGTCTCAGCAGCACAGCTTCTACACCAGCTTGAAGAGCTAAGACTTGGTTATTTACATGAATGCTCACTTACCTGTGAATAAACCTTTCCCAGTAAATCCCAGTTTAGTGTATTTCTCATGTTGAAATCTCTGGAGAAGATCCTGTAGCTTTTATTTCTAGATTTTGTGAATCAGAAGTTGGAAGTGTTGCAAGGACTTTGAATAAAAATGAGTTGAAGTAGAAAACTACTTGAAATTACACTCTATAAAACAGAGTGCACAGAAGTGCCTCAGAGAGAGACTGGCTGAAAGATTCACTACAGATTCAGGCAAAGGCAGTGTAGTGCTCAGCTGTGATTTCCCATGAACATAGCAAAACAAAAAACAAAAGAGAAACAAAACTGAGGTTTTAAACGCCTCTAGGAATTAGGACCTTGATTTTTCTAGTCTTCAACTCATCACCTCCTGCCATCCACTGAGTTCTTTCATTGGCTCAATATTGACTCATGAGGAGGTAGGATATCCTCTGAGCTTCCTACATCAGCAGGTTTTCACATGAGGACTCCCATCCAATTACTGACATGGAATAGAGATGCTTGTGAAGCACTCCCTGGTCACCATGTACTGCAGGATGGCTGCAGGTGAGCTGCAATTCTCTCTTCCTGCGACTTACTCATACTACTGTCATGTTCCTAAGTGTGCTGGTTTTGGCTGGGGTAATTTTCTTCACAGTGGCTGGTATGGGGCTGTGTTTTGGATTTGTGCTGAACACAGGGTTGATGGTATAGACATGTTTTTGTTACGGCTGAGCAGGGCTTACACAGAGCCAGGGCCTTTTCTGCTTTTGGTTTGGCCACACTGACAAGGAAGTGGGGGATACATGAGAGGCTGGGAGGAGACACAGCCAGGACAAGTGACCCAAACTGACCAAAGGGATGTTCCAGACCATGTGACATCATGCTCAATACATAAAGTGGGGGAAGAAGGAAGGGGGAACATTTGGAGGTGTTGTGTTCCTAAGTAACCACTATGCATGATGGGCCCTGCTCTTCTGGAGATGGCTGAGCACCTGCCTGCACATGGGAAGCAGTGAATTAATTCCTTGCTTTGCTTTGCTTGTGTGCACAGTTTTTGCTTTCCCTATCAAACTGTCTTTATCTCAACCCATGAGTTTTCCAGCTTTTACCCCTCTGATTCTCTCCCTGATCCCACTGCTGGGGGAGTGAGTGAATGGCTATGTGGGGCTTGGTTGCCAGCTGGGGTGAAACCATGACACTGTGTATTAGTTTTTAGCATCTCTGAATTTCATTAAAAACTCAATTATTCTTGGGAAAAAGAAATCACATTGAATTAAATAAAGATTATAACTCTATTTAGAATTATTACTGGCTTTTTAGCGAACCACAGAAATAGAGACAAGCCTCATTAATTTCTAATGAAAAGCACCACTTCTTTCTGAGATAACGCTGTGGAGCAAGTATTTGAATGTGCAATTAATTACTTTTGTTCTGAGAGCGTAGAAGATGAGGATGTGTCTGTACTGCTTGTTTCACGTTCATGTTTCATAGAGGATGAGGATTTTCTGTTCTAGTGGTTGCAAGGCAGTGGAGAGCATTGCATAGCTCAGCCCTTGCTTAGTTCTGTATATCTTAATAAAAGCCTCAGATTAATACAGTTTTATCAAAACAACATGATGCCATAGTCCTTTCTATTGTAGCAATATCACACTTAACTGTGTCACAAATGCTGGTATTCTGATGCTGTGAGCTCCAGCGTAGCAGGCTTTTTAGTGAAGAATCATCTTTAAACTGTTTACCTTATTGTTGGGGAAGATGAAACAGGAAAGCCTTATAAATATGATTGCCTGGCAAAAGATTTTGAGAATATGGAAACTAGAAGCGAGATTGAAATGAAGGCAAGCTTTGAGATACCAAGCCTTAGTTACTGAACAACAGGAAAACAGTGGCATGGCCGGCTGAAGGTAATCCCCTTTTGATTGAACAATACCCTCTGCTTGCAAACAGGTCCAAGGGTCAGAGCAGACCCTACTAGCTTGGCAGAAGGGGTCCAAAGAGTAGTTTTTAGGGTTTAAAATGTAACGCAGTATGGTAATATAATGATTCTTATAGGCTGTATGTAAATGCTGTAGGATTTCTATCTTGTACTAGATTGGTTAGTGAAAACTAGAATATTCAGCACAGAAGAAGATTTATTATATTTTAACGAGAACTTCACTCTCTTATGCTCTCTTATGCTCTCTTGCTCTTTCTCTTTCGGGCCTGCTCCGAGCTGTGGCTGGCAGCTCCAAGCAGGGCCCCTGCACCCACGCCCTTTGCAATAAACCACATGCTCCAAGACCTGACTTCAGAGATGTCTCGTGTCCATCCGTCTCGACCGTCCTACCCGCCCCCCCCAGCTCCTACACCTTATCTTTTAGCAAGGTTTTCAGGTAGCATCATGTTAACATCATTACGTAGCTTCCAAAGTGATCTCACTTACATACAGTCAGTTCAGAGTGTGAGCAGAGCAGGACCTTGATAGGTCGTTTCTACTCTCCTCAGCATCTGCAGCGTGCCCAGCCTTGCTGTTGGTGCAGACCAGAGAAGGAGATTGAATTAAGCTGCCTGAATATGGCCAAATTGTCACAAAGGGAATTAGGAATCACTTACTAGCACACTGTAAAACACCCAGACTTCCTATGTAAACAAGGCCAACTCTAGTAAAAAAAAGGAATGAACATTGCTTTTACTAATAAGTTTGGCCATTCCTTGCTTTAATGGCCCAGGTATACACTATTAACATAGCTGGATATTTTAAGCTGATCCATTACTGAAAAAAGAAAAAGGAAGTCATGTTCTTGGCCTTGTAAATCATAGCTTCACACATATTCTCTCCTACCTCAAGATGAATATCTTTCATATTCCCTGCTCATAGTTTTCAATTTCCCTTCTTTTGTTTGATTAATGAGAGAAGGTAATGCTTCAGTTAAGACAAATTAATATTCCAATAGCTGGGAAAAAAGATAAATCAGTCCAGGATTTCCTACTGATGCATTTTTTCTGCCTTTAGGTTAGGGAAGAGCTCTAGGTTTTAAAGCTTTAAGGAAAGCTATTAGGAAAGTCCCAACAATAATGCAGACAGAATTTAGCATCACGTATACACAGAAATGTGTGAACATAAACTTCTCATGCTGGTGTATTCCCCTGATGTTTAGACCCTTCAAATACTTGTAGACATTCACCATATTTTACCTTAGTTATCATTCGGCTGAGCTTAGACATATTTAGGCCTTTTAGTCTTTCCTCATAAATCACATTGCAACCCCTGATTACTTCCATTGCTTTTGTCTGAAGCTTTGCCAGTTTGATGACATCTTTCTGGGGTCAAGGTTTTATTCCAAAATTTGAAGACAAAACTTAAGTCAAAAGTCCCAAGTCTAGAGCCCATGCTGCTTAAGAAGGATATGGTGAAAGCTTCTAAGGTGCAGGGACAACAGCAATGTTTTTGTGGGGAAGGTGTTACACTGGGCACAGACTGGCCTTCTCAGAGAGAGTTCAGACCAGAGGGAAGATATTTGCTTCTACCAGAATTATTTTGCACATGGCTAATGCATTGATGGAGTAAGAAATTGCTAATATTGCAGTCAGTTTGTTCGTCCTTGAGACGAGGGCATATGTGAAAGAAAATTAAAAGCAAAGAAACTCTCTAATGGAACAGATGAGGAAATAAGTGAGCTCGTGCTTTCCCCATCTCAGTCGCTTTGTCCCTGGGCTGGAAACTGTCAACTGCTTTTGGACCAGGCAGCACCAAATGTGACCACCTGTGAGGAGGGGAAAAAAAGTGGTGCTGTTATAAAACAAAACTTCAGTATAAGAATTAGAAAATTAATCTATGCAAAGAATGAAGGTGGTGTCATCTGGACACGGGCACAGGAGCACAGTGCACAACTAATTTGTTCTGGCTTGGACAGCTGCATGTGGAGCAAAAGCTCACTGAGCCTGAGGGCAAAGCAGAAGGATGAATGGCAAAGTACAAAATTGGAGAGGGAAGGGCAAATTGCACATCTTATACTAAGATAGGTAGCAAGCTACATTAGGAGGTGAATATGTAACAAATGTTTGGCACCATGGAGGAAAGGGGTGATGTTGGGCTCGTTGAGTTTTCCTCCACTGACCCTCAGTACTGGAACAGATCTGATGAGATTCCAGCAGTTTCTCACAATACATGGTGTAAATCACCTCAGGAAAAAAAATGGTGAAAACATAGTCCTTTTAAAGTTTTACGTAATTTTCTATGGTTTTGGAAGATTGGCAAGGTAGATTTACCTGCAAGGGTATAGGCTTTCTCATTTTCTCTTTGAGTATAAACTTCAGTTTGTCACTGCTTTCTCTTGAGTGAGGAGATGTCTCAAATCTTATCCACAATCTAGAAAGTAAAATAAAATAAAACGAAACCTTGCTCATCCAGACTTCTTTTTCAATCCTACAACCTACAGGCATGGTCCTTGCAGTGAGAAATTACTAAAGTTAAACTTACTCGCGTTTGTCCACTGGATTACCAGGAAAATATTCTTTAAAAACCAATGCAGAGAGAAGTTGCTTTTTGTTTCCGAACCCAGTAGAATTAAATTCTGTCAGCGAGAGATTGTTTCTAAAATACATTGTCAGATGTTGCTCATTTCCATGCAAAAAATGATCTACTTTGCCAAATATGCATGGTGTGTTTGTTCCATGCTATGAGCAGTGCTTATGGTGGGTTGCTGTCATTTGTCAAATGAAAAATGAAGGCTCAGTTCCAAGATCTTAGTCACTGTTGTTCAGAATATGTGAAATCTCAAGGGAAAAAAACCAAGACTGTCCTTTTTAAAGAAACAAGGACCCATGATGAACATTCAAAGTAATTACATATAACGACTTCTTACAAACAATTTTTTAGTTTTCTTGAGTAAATTACATTACAAAGATGAAGTCTTTGTTAACAAGTGGAAAGTAAAATTTTACTTCCAAACCTGTCAAAAAAATAGCTCTGTAAGGTAGGGCCAATGGGGCTGTGTTCATCCTGGTCAGGTAAACCATCATGGGATTGCCAGGACATGTTAGCATGTTCCCTGCCACAATTTTGGCTAATAGAAGCTAGCACTCTTCCAGATGATGCAGGCATCTGCTTGAAATGCTAGACAACTTTGGCCTATTTGAATTGCCAGTACAGGGTCTAAAGGACCTTGTGGCTCCCCTTCCCCTGGGCGTGCTGTACTCCCCACTCCCTTCAGCACTTTGCCCTCAGTGTTTGCTGGTAGCTGGTTCATTATTCACAGCCATGAGCACTGTATGTCCTTTAACATTACTCCGCCAGTGTGTCTTGAGAGTGAGTAGTGTGGATTAGATGTTGTTTCTGAGCCTCCTCCAAGTGATGAGGACTTTGAACCAAGGTTTCTCACCTCCCGGGGAATCTTGCAGCCAGGGGGCAGTGGGATGGAAAAAAAGGGCCAATATCCTTCTCTTGAAATAACGCAGTTTTCTAATGTGTGAAGAGTTTGATTCTGCTGTATGAGGCATGTCCAAGCATTTCTTGGGCTTAACAGCTTTTGGGGACCTGGTTTTTGGATGCAGTACTAAAGCAGACACTGAGATGCTGAGGCTGGGGCTGTCTGGGTGTGCCCGGAAGGAGAACTGTGTCTGATGACCTTCAAGAGCTTGGCTGGGGAGGAGAGGGTTAGATTGCAGGAGTCGTCAAAGATTTCAAGGAAACTTTTGTGGAAGAGGGGAGTTCATGTTTAAAAATTGCAATTTTTAATTTTCATTGTGCTGAATCTGTCCCTTTTAGATGGTGTGTGCTTAACTCATCAGAAACAGAGAAGCATAACTCATGCTGCTGAAATACTTGAGCAAGCGTTAGTCCACAATTACTGGATGAATTTTACAAATTAATTTCTCATTCACACATTTACCTTTTCTACCTTTTCCATGTGAATGCTAGGAATTGCTAGGGAATTGCTATCCTACCTCCTTCCAATTCTTTATGTTGGATTTCTCCTCTTTTTCTCAACCTCTTTTTTTTTTTAATGTTAAATCATGAAAACATGAAAATAGAAGTGTATTTCTTGACATTTACAAACCCCCTACTTTATCCAGCATGAACTTCTGACTAGAGTCTCTCCCCATGGATAAAGCACATTTTGGATCTCAGAATTTAGCACTATGCTCTCTCCTTTGTTACAAGGTTGCTATTAGTAGACCAGTGTGATGTCCACTGCTCTCATTAAAGATCAAGGCAAAACAAATCCAACTCTAAAATTACATTGTTATCAATCTCTTTAAAGTCCTGGCATAACTTAAATTTTTCGCATTGTGCTCTGTCATCAGGCACCCTGGATAAACACATTCTTTCTCCCAAAAACCATAGCTTCTGCTCAGCTGGAACTATATTGAAAAGATTATTTTCAAAAGTCACTACTACCATCAATAATTTCATTTCCCAGCTACTCTGAGCTCATTTGGTTTTGATGCAGTCTTTTCCAGAGACAGTTTTGGAATTTAAATGCAAACCCTAATGCATTGTTTTGCAGTGTGTTTTAAAACTTAGGAAGGGCAGAAATATTCCTGTGCACAGACAGGCTTAATGATATCTTTTGTATTTTCATTTTCAAGAGGCATTTGTCCCCTGAAGAGTTCCAGGAAGTCTTCAAAATGAGTATTGAGGAATTTGATCGTCTGGCACTTTGGAAGCGGAATGACCTGAAGAAAAAGGCCCTGCTTTTCTAAACCCTCCCAGATAAAATATGTGCTTAATCAAAACAAAAATAGTCTTGCCAGAACTATCACATGCACTTGCTGTTGAACCATTGTCCAGCTTCATTGTGTTAGTATGTGTCGGGGAAACAAGACAGATTAGATGGTAATGTGTTGGGATACAGAGAATTTGCTAATCTTGTATTTCCAGCTGGTTTTGTCAGTAACTCCTGGTCCTACCCAGTTTACAATGTGCAAAAAATCTAGCTTTAAATTTATTGTTGCTTGCATTTGTTGCTTGATGCAAATGGAAATTCTGAAAGGAAGAGAAAAAAGTGTAGCTGTGACACAGGAAATGCATCCAATATTTTGTTCCATTCAGTTTTATAATGCAATTTTTACAAAATCAAGTAAGTAATTAATATAGAAATTTTCCAGTGGGGGATCACATGCTAATAAAAATACGGTAAAAACCAAAGAAAAGCATATCCGCAAGCAATTATTGCAACTGTTTATTTGTGGTACTTTTTAAGAATGAAAGCAGAAATATGGAAGCACCTTAACTCTACTTCTTATATTTAAACACAGCCTACTCTTTAAAAGATCATATTTGTCTAGAAGGTAACTAGCTATCTTTAATTACAACACCAGAGTTTTTATTTTATTAAGAATATATTGTGACATAAAACGATTATAATTACTAAAATGTATACAGACCTACTTAAAGATTTAGTCCCATTCATCAGGAAAACTAAAGCCTTATACAAAACTGATTTAAGAGTGTATTGTGCCAGTTGACTGTGTTTTCCTACTACTTTTGGGGTGTTTGAAGAATGGTTTTTTTACATTTCATGCTGATAAAAATACCATGTAATCTTAATTACTATGTAGATAGGTATATCTATCTATAAAAGAATTATTTCATTAATATTTGTCCTAAGTGAAGACATTCTTACTTTCTCAACTTTCCAGCTTTACACAATAAGCCATGAGAACTGTGATGGCATTTGGTAGATGTGGAAATGGAACAGTTCAGCATAAAATGTAACAAAAAAAGCTTGGTGTGCTCTATCAATAATATCGACAATGATAATCAAATATATAAAACCCTCATGCATTACTATTCGCATGTTTCTGTAGAAGTCAATTTGAAAAAAACACAAACCTATGTGATACTGGTGCAGTACCTTGAAACTATCTTAAATAACAAGCAAAGCTAACAAAATCTAAGCATTTGATATAAGTGTTAGACCTTAATATCTCTTCCAGCTGAAAGACTGTATTGAATTTAATAGTTTCATATGGTCAGAGGTATGGTTGCTGACAAAGAATGTTTTAAAGTGAGTTGCTAGTTTTGTGTGATACTAAATGAGCATTACAAAAAGTACATTTTTCAGCCATGTGTCAGTATTCTGCATTTTTACTGCCTTGAATGTTTGTATTCACCCCCTACTTCACTATGTCTTTTCTCATTTCCTTAAGGTAACTGGTTAATATATGCACTACAACACACTATTTCAACTGACCCAGCTTTGGAAAAATCATAGCATTGAACATGCCTTCTTCCAACTAACTTTCAAAGTCCATGCTGTTGGAAATAAATATTTTCTCATGACCTAAATGTTTTGTCTGATGATACAAATGTTTAAAAAATTCATTAAAACAGAGACATAACTGAATGACTTTGTTAATGTGTGTATAATTTTAGATCGTATTGCTGCTCTGGATAGGGTCTTCCCATGATAGTAATGCAAATAATATGTAATTTGCATTAAGTCTGCTCATTGAGGAGAGTGTTGAGTGTACCTCTGAGTGTCAAGTTACTTGTAACTGTAAAGTTGGTCATGATTTAAACAATCCATCAAGCAAATGTCACATNATGAAAACTGGCAGCCCACTGAAATGGGCCAATCCTAAATGTGACCAGTAGGGTTCATTGCGACTACAAAAAATGAAATCCAGGAGAACAACTGGCTGGAGAACGATTATGAGGAAGTTGGACATTGGTGATGACCACTCTTCTCATCCACACATTCCTGGGACATCATATTGATTGCAGGCCTCTTCTCAGTGAGTAAAAAAATTGCAGGTTGATCAAAGAAATCCATGTATCAGTGCAGATCAGGTTCAGTAGGGATTTTCATAAATAATTTGAAAGTTTCTTCACTATTGTACTGGTGTGGGGTTCAACCTATTCTGTAAGGAAAAAGTGCACTACTAAGCAGCACAGCTAATCAACAGCTCTGTGCTGCTCTACTGTTTATGCACCAGCAGATGTGTGGCTATTGACAAGTAAGGATGGTGAGCTCATGTGAGCTGTTTGACCCATTTACACTGTTTTGAGACAGTTGATCTGTTATAATGTCAAGCCTTAAAAGTGTTGCTTGAAGGTCCTTGTCCTACTTGAGCTAAATCAGGTACAACTCTTGTTTTACGTACCCCCATCTAGACTTTTTTAGCTCACGAGCATAAGTTCTTATCACAATGCCCAACTGTATTAGGAGTTGTGCCCCATCCTCTTTCTGTATTTGCTCACAAGTTCCTTTGTCATTCTGTGCTCCCTTTTATGATCAGTGAAGAGAAAAGAAGCTCTTCATTCACATCCTAATGTTCAAAATGTGAGATTAATTGCTCCTACCATACTCCTGTCGACTGAATATGAAGAAAGGCAATCCCACTGCAGAAGTATACATTGCAGACTATCTAATCTTGGATGAAATTAATTCTATGCCTACGGTCTATTGGGGAAAATAAGCCAGTTTTTACCAAGTTGGTGGAATACTAGTCTTAAAACCACTGGCAGTTCCTAGACCATGTTACCAAATCACTTTCAAGCAATCAGGAAAATACTTTGAGTTGCACAGATATCACAAAATGCCCTAACACAGTAATTTTTTGTGCTCATTATACTATTCACTAAACAGGCACGTATTCGATGCCAAACACGCAGAAATGTTTTAGAAGACAGTCAGTTTATCAACTTGCGTTCCTACTACCAGCCAAAACCAAAAAGGAATTTTGGCTTCCATACACAAAACCTTTGCTGACTTTAGATGAACAAGTACTCTTGTGTGTCCTTATTTCATTTCCCTGAAAGTTTGAAATGTAGACATCTGTTCTGTGCAAAGGTGGCACAGCTTGGTAAGCTGTTCATTTTTTCACATTATACATGCCAGTGTATCACTCTATATTTAAAGCATCTACTCTCATATGGTGCCCTGACCTGTTCAGTTATGCTCTCTAGCCAAACTAAATTCATATTTATAGTATGATATTGTGAGCTGGATTTGGCACCAGCCAAATATACCAGTGTAAAAGCTCCATAAAGTGAGTAGCATTGTAGTTTACTTCACTGCTAAGTTGTCTGTACATCACCTAACTCCATAAACCAGACCATGGTATACCAGAGAATACAAGATTTCTGTTTCTAAAATCTATCATATTTTCCCCATTTAAAAATTGCAAACTGGAATTTCAGTTATGTCATTTTCTTTGAGGAATGTTGAGTGTCTAATTAAATGTGAATAGACTGACATGAGCATAGTAAATATTCGGATTTATTTTAATAGGGCTCCATTTGCTAATCTTATATAGTATTATGAAATGGAAAAGGCATTTCAGAGTAATGAGATAAGACTTTGCCAGAATATTCCATCTGATAGTGTGGTCTGGTGTTGGCAGTAAAAAACTGAGTCTTGACAAATCATCAGCTGTTTTTCAGATAATGCTCTTGAGAGTTATTAAGTTACTGTTCTACAGTCTTGTTTTCAAGGACATGCTGCGTTTCAGCATTTTGGTAAATATGTATGTGGCTATGCAGCTCAAAAGGATCAATATAGCTCTTGGAGAAACTTATTTTTATATGTATACAAGAAGCAGGGGAATTCTGTCAGAGACTTCATTTTCATTCTTGGATCTGAATTGATTGTTTCGGCTGTTCATGTCAACCCTATGTATGACCTAATTCTCACCTCATGTATTTTAAAGAAGACATGTCTCAAAACTCAGCAATGAAAGAGCCAACATTTTATCATCACAGTCTTTGAGACAAAGGAATACATGTTTTTTTGTGGTTGCTGAAGGAATATCTGACCAACAATTCCAGATAGGAAACCAGGCATGCCAGGTTACCACTACAGCTGTCTGAGAAGCCTGGACATTTTTGTCTGACCTTCTGCCATTTCTTTTCCTTGTGGTTCAGGGGAGAACTCTGAAACCTGTAATTGCAGAAACAAGAAAATACATAGTTGTGAGACAGTACCTGGAATCTAATAACCCTCTGAGACAAGACTAATTTTAAATGGACAAAAAAGATGTATTCAGACCAAGAGAGATGCCTGGTCATACATTCTGCATTTTGATTTTGAGGAGCCATCTATTTAACATTTCCCAAGTGTGACCAAGACAGACCATTAATTTTACTAACCTTTTCATATATCTGCATGAAAATGCTGTTCTGCTATTTGCAGATGAGCTAGATGACACCCCAGGCACTTCTGACTGTCTGCTGCATGAGCTTCAGAGTGTCCTCATATTCATAGTCTCCTACTCCTTTGATTTGTGTGTGAGGAAAAGGACAGGGTCATTTTATAAGCTTCCTAAGACCTCACCTGACCTGAGACCAGTGTGATTACTTGATAGGTCACAGTTGTGGCTACCAGTTTTCAGATATCTTGAGTATCTGAAAAGAAGATTACTGCTTTTAATATCGCAATGACAGATGCAACTCTATTGTACATGTAATTTTACACTGAAGGCTTGCATCCCTTATTCATATCCAAGCTGCCTCTGAGGTATGACTAAATCCTTAAAGGCTCCTAGGAGGTGCTGGCTCAGGCTTTTTGAGTGTTTGTATCCCTTCTCACTTTTTCTAGTCTGTGAAAAGCCATGTTAGAAAAGGTGGTATTCAGTAAAAGTGCGTGGCCTTGAAATGCAAGATCTCAGTGGTTTACTTCCCAGGTAATGAAGCACCCACAGCAAACTGCAGCTTGTTGGGTTATTGCAGCAGGTTGTTACTCCCTCCTCACAACCACCATCTCTGTCAGTCACAGCTCAGAGAAGTTAGTTCTAAATGCTGCTACTTTCCATGATTTAGGACGTTTTCTTCCTTCCCCTCGGTGTTTGGCATCTGTGCACACAGGCATGTGTAAGTAGGTAGGTTCCATGTGTCTGTAATGGTTGGACAGACGCCTGCAGCACCAAGCAGGTGGGGCCAGCCGGTCCTTCCCTGCCAGGCTGGACAAGCTCCAGAGCGATCAGGAGGAAACCAAAACCAGGCAAAAGCAATGTGTCCCACACAGGTAAATGTATCATTATTTGGGCATTACTGTCCCAGCTATTACATATTTGCCTTTTGTTACAAGTCTGGATACCACCGACTTCTGTTTTTAAATCTTGTTACGTTTGTGTCATGGATGATTTGCAGTTGAGCTGTTTTCTCCATTTGCTACGATACATTCTTTTATCACATCCTCTATCTCGTCTCTCCACTAAAAATTGCAATGTTTTTTATTTCTTTTGAGATTAAAACCTTTCTTTGCCCTTGGTAATTCTTTTGCAAATTTCTCTCAGCCCATTGTACCTTGTGCTCAGGAATGGTCTGACAAAATAAAGGCTTCCTATTTGCCATGTTATGCCAAACGCTATAACTTTGGGGGGCGGGGGGGGAGGAAGGGGAAGAAGAAAGCTAAGAATGTCTTTGACTTTTTTATTACAAATCTACATTATGTTGATGCCTTGTTTAACATAACCTCACTCTTGCAAAGTGCTGGGGTTTTTTTCCATCCGAGTGGACATGATTCTGAACTCTGACATAAGAGTCATTATTATTTCTCATACTACTACTATAAATTTTTTTCTATTACCTGATAATTAAGAAGGCACCATGATTGATAGCAAATTAAACAACTGAGGTTGTTAATGGTCTGTCGGAATTTCCTTTCAGTTCTCTGACCTGGAATAATTCACTTGAGGAATGGGGTTAAAACTCTTCATGTCACTTGACATTTTGCTAGTCATATTTAAAAAAAAAAAATTCTCTCAAAGTTACAGATGTGGAGCATAAACACTTTGAGCTCCCCATTTTTTCCCAATTTTATTCTAGACACTTTTCATCTGACAATTAGCTTTTGACAGATGGAAGTGCCTGGAGGACTGTATGAGGTGCTGTATAAGCATCAAATTCTTAAAATTGCATTTTTTTTTCTTAATCCCTTTTTTCAGTATGATAATTGATTTTTTTTATAGTGCAATAAAAATAATATAATAATCAAAGTACTGAAATAATTTTCTCATTAAAGTACTTAAATGGCATGGGAGACAATATAAATACAGAATAGACGCTAAAATTTATCTTTCAATAAGATTCCATTTTTGGCCCAATCTTGTTTGAATTCAAAGAAAGCAGGGACAAGGAGGCAAGACTTAGAGGAAATCTTCCCCCATTGTATTAAAATATAATATGAAATTTAAATTTACAAGAATTAAAATTACAAGAATAGGATTTTTTTTCAAATTAGTAATACCCAAAGGCAGAGCTACTTTTCAATGATTCTGAGGGTTTGATATGCATTAATAAAAGGATGTTAGCATAGTATTTTGAAAATGTCAGTAACTAGATGCTTATCTCACTGAAATCACTGGCATTCATAGCTGCACCAAAGCGCAAAGGTCGGGTTATATAGAATTTCTTCCAAAACTGAAATCAGAAGGAAGGATTGTTTGCTTATGTTTAGTTCAAACAGAAGAATAAAAGTGGGAAGTAACTATTTTTACCTGCACATTAAGATTCTATAAAATGTATATTATCCTTTTGTATATATTCCCTCCTTTGCCCTGATTCAAAATCAAGAACCTCATTTAAGGTATTTACATCTCTGTGAATTTAGTTGCAGATAGTTTTGTTACACAGAAGAGCTATCTGTGTGGAGAGTAAGGAGAGGCCTGTGCATTATAGAAAAGCAGCGTAATCGCTCCTCTTGAAGTTTCTATAATGCACACTTTTTCAAATTTGCTTTCTGCAGAAAGGTGAATGGCAGTTCGTCTGTATAAGAAGTCCTTTTGGGACATGTGTGTACTCAGCACTATAGGATTCCTGAAACAAATTTTTCAAGAGTATCTAAAATATAATTACTTTTTCCCCCAGTGGACCTGGAAATTATGTGGGACCCAAGAAGAAATAATTCACTGAAAAAATACTTCAACAAGATACTCTTTAAAAAAAATCAAAAAGATGTTGAGTATTAGGTTCTTAATGACAATAGATTCTACTGAAACAGGATCACAGTATGTGACAAGAAGAGGGAAAAAGACCCCATCATTATCAAGAGCTTTTTTCTGTTTGTAAAATACGTTTATTCCTAGTCTGTAAATGCCTTGAGTGTCTGAGACAACTGCAGAAACACTGATGTTTCCTTACTGAAAAATTACAAAGTAAGTTTCAAAGTAGCAGAAGAAGATTTCTGTTCTAAAAAAAGCCATAACTTGCCTTCTGCTTTTGAAATCCTGCCATCAGTATGTTTTACTGAAGAGAGTGGCAATTGTTGTAATGTCAGCCCATCTCTTGACTGATTTCACAGTATTTTTGCCTGCTTTTCACTCTTCCCAGAGACGATCCATTCCGCCATGGCAAGATGATGTGAGGGCAGGAGGTGGGACATGTCAGGGGGCAGCTGCAGCAAGGCTTACTCCAGGGAGCCTCACCACCCCTGCCTGACTCACCAGTGTCACAGGGCAGGGTAGGGGCTCACATTAAGTCAATATTTTGCCATTTGTAGGCTTTTTTTTTGTCTGCTCAACCCCCCTTCCAAAGTAAAAAACTCCCAAAACAACCCAAAGAGGCAAATTGTTTTACAGCCTTTCTGATACCAAATAACAAGAACATACAGGCTTTTCCTTACAGCTATGATTTCAATTTAAGGTAGTGAAAAAAGAGAACATACTTTTGTACAGGCATCTTGAAAGGTCTTACTGAAAAGTATTGAGCAGACTTTCAGGGAATACCAGTCATCACTTAAAAGCATCCAATAGATTTTCTTACACTTGTTTTCTCAACAGGATGTTGCTGAGGTTTTGGGGCCTCTTAAACTAGTGAGTTGTCAGGTTATGGACTCAACCCAAGGCAGATTTGAAGTGGAATTGAGTATATCTTTAAAAACTGACCCATACTTCTAAATGCCTAAAGTACCATTTTCCTGCTTTTTTACATTAGCTAAGTGAGCCAAATCCAAATTGCTTGGAGTACCTTACAAGACATAAATCACAACAAATGGCTGGAGTTTTTTTTTCGCATGCCTGTGTTTCTCAGATTTCATCCAATGTTGATTTTCAAAGTGAAAAAATATCTTAAAATATGCATAAACAACTCTTCTAAGCACATCCTAAAGATAATAAATATGATCTGTCATTGTCATGACTTTTCTATTTCAACACACTACAGATTATCTGATGGTAAAGTCCCAGTCTTGTAAACAACTATATTTGTATACCTTACTGCTGGGACTACTTGATTATTTTATTTTTCTTTGCTCTGATTATTTTCTTTTCTTTTGTGATAACCAGTGCTAAGAAGATTACAGGAAGATAAGTGATCCCTATGACTAAGCTTCACCAAGTCCTGCCTAAAGCTTGTGAAGACTATTTCTACAGTAATAAAGTTACCCTTGATAGAGTGGAAGTCTATAGTGAATTATTTAGAATAACGACAGTTTGGATCACTGCATGAATATTTGGTCTTAAAGCTAGAAAGTGCTTTTTCAAGCTGGAGGACATGTATTTCAAATAGGGACATTTACACAGATTTGCTTTCTGCTACTTTTTGTTAAAAGATGATTAGTTTAAGAAGTTTATTAGGTGCAAAGTATGACATACTGTTACTGTGAACCACAGATTTCCTATTAATGATGTGACTTCAGCTTCTATGCAAGAAATTCCTTAGGAATCATTTGATTTATTTTGATGATATCGTGTTCTAGATGAGTTATATGCTGTTCTTTTTAATTCTATAAAATAGAATTTGTGTTTAAGTGGTGTCATTAAAGACTCATGGGAAAGAAATCCAGTGAATCACTAAGTTGTATTTTGCAGCTGAAGTAGCTTATGGAATGCATATGGCCAAACTAAAAAGTAGGGGAGTAATGCCATTTTAAAGTGGAGCATTGTGGAAACTAAGAATTCAAATAAGAAAAAAGTCCTTTTGAGCCCTTCAGCTTATGAGAGAGTTTGTCCATGAGGAACAGCTTGTTCTGTCTGATGATTGTCGCCATGACAGATGGCCCATTATTTAGTCCCTAAGGAGTTACCACCACAAGACATGAAGTCTTTACCAATCTCTCCAACAGCCTAAGGACAAACCCTTTAGTTATCTCACTTTCATATCTGACAGAGAGCATAAAGTGCTTATTTTCTTTCTGGTCTTGTGATGACTCTCTCATCTGTGTTTCTTTGCTCATCGGCTTCCTAACTTCTTCAGGACATTTCCGTGGAAGACATACTCTGAAGTGTTGCTAGAACCAAGCACCCTGTTTACAGATCACAGCATGTCTTGGGGCAGGCAGAGGCTGAAGTGTTACTTAATGTGCTGTGTGCATTAAAATTAAGAAAACGAAACAACTAGAGGCAGTCAAGCCAGCAAATCCTGGAAGTGCTCACTGCAAGCATACAAATCAGTGGTACTGTGCAGATTACACTGCATGCAGCACAGCAGCCAAGGGCTGTGCTTTTACAGCAAAGTTCTGGATTGTTCTCCCTAGAGATCATATTTTACAGGTTGTGATACAAATTAAGTAGCTCAAAGAGAGCAATAGCTGCAAGCAATTGAACTGTGGAGAAGAGGAACTATGGTTTAATTTTTTCAAGACCAGCTAAACACTTCATTATTGCCTGAAAAATCACTACTTCTAAGTACTCCAAAGCCCCCTCCTGCCAACTCCCTACAAGCAGAATACAAAAAGGCAGGTAGGAGCAGGCTGCTGCTGTAATAGCTCATCCAGTAGGCAAGTCCTTCCCTGCCCATACCCAAAGGCGTACAAAAAACAGAACAGCTGAAAGTGAGATTTTAGGCTAAGTAATATGTGTTGAAAAGGTTGGGCTGTGAATTCAGCTCTCTTTTTTTAGGCTACAGAGATCTCATGCATATCCTAAGTGGCCACACAGTGTACATGCTGACTAAATAGAATTTTCCCTGGTCAAACCTGTTACTTTGGGTATCACCCTGTTGGAACGACTGAGGATGATGAAATTGGACAGAACAACACATTAAACCTGGCCAGAACAATCCAAATTTTATTCATCAAAATTTAAGGTGCTTAACAAGTTGCATACTCTAAGGTACAAAGTAAGCTAAAAGCTTGTACAGAATTATGCACTGGCATGTACAATGATCCCCAAATATTCTGCACAAGAGCACACTTGTGTTCATCCAGCTGTTGGGGTTGAAGTTAAAGAACAGGAGTTCTGACACCCAGCTGGACTAAAGACAAAGACATATTGTTGTCTTAACTTACTGTTCTTCCTTTAGTGACATTCTTTTGTGACCTCAGCTTTCCAGTTTCTGTATGGACAGGGAGGAAAATAAATGAATTTGTCACAGTTGGAAGATGTTTACCCAGGCTGCCCATATACAAGCTTGCCCTGGTTCAGCAATTTTGTTACAAACTGAAGGCTGCACGTTTAATCAATATAAACCTTAGTCTCACCTTGATTTACATATGGCTTGTATCAAGCTAAACTAAAATGATGGAACCCTTGTGTTAAATCCATGTTGAGTCGTTGCATGATTTTACACCATTTTAACAAAAGAGCTTAAACTTTAGATAAATGCCGACATGCTCATTATGCCCAAATCCACGTTATTTCTCCACTGTTCAGTGCCCGGGTCACAGCATCTCCTGAGCAGGAATAGGTAGGGCATGGGCTGCGCTGAGGCTCCCGCGGTGACATCGCAGTAGTCCAGCATTTACTCGGGGAACAACTCCGGCTCCAGGGAGGCTTTACTCTGGGGAAACAAGCCCAGGTTTGATCTGCCAGCATCTGCCTCGCAATGAGCACTTCGGCTCACCTGCCCCTGCCCCTGCCCCTGCCCGGGGGCTGCTNGCATCCCTGCCGAGCTCCGCAGCCGGAGAGGGAGCATAGGAGAGAAAAAGAGGGAGGGGAAGGGGTGGATTCAAAAATGGGCTTTTTCAGCCGCTGCTCCGCTGCTGCTCCAGGCAGCCCCGTGCTAGGAAAGCTGTGAGCTTACTGGGGGGGGGGAATCTATAAAATTTCTTTTTAAAAAATTAAGTATCGCTCGTTTTCTTGGCCGGGAGCAGCACATGGAAAAAGCTGGGAGGGAGCCCGGTTATCGGGCGGCAGCGGCTGCCCCGGCAGCGCGCGCGGGGCGGCCTCTGCCCGGGCTTTGAAAGAGCAGAAACCCGGCCGAGATCCTCCGGAACGAAGCCCTCTGTCCGCCATCCCCAAACTCGCATCCATTCCTGGGAAAGGCACCGGCCAGGCATCCGCGCTGCTGCTTTGTACCACGGCGAGCTTCCTTATTTCCTGCCTTTTGGGGTGGGCAGAGGTGGTCTTCCTACAGACTTGGCCGTTTGATCCTGTTTCATCATAGCCGAGAGATTGCATCATGTTACAGTCCTGGAGTCAGTCAGGGCAAAGGGGAACAGAACCATCTTTCCAGATCCATCCCGCTGGCTTCCCGGGCCGACCCCCTCCTTGATTTCCTGTTGAGCGGAGGTTCGAGCTGAGGAGCAGCCTGCCATTGGAGGCTGGGGGGGACAGGTCACAGCGACGTGGTTCGATTTGTTCCGCTGAGAGGTTTTTTGGAAACTAAGTTTGTCGGTTCTCCGCGCTGTCCGCGCTGTATGTGTCTTA
>WEIT01005694.1:78796-101563 GCA_013389985.1 Dryoscopus gambensis
ATTTAGGCGGTAGGAAAATAATGGGCGGCAAAAGAGCCAGATAAACGGCCAAAAGCAGGAGTCGCTTTATAACCTGAAACCTCTGGAGTGGCAGGAGGTGAGTGGATTCAGGCAGGCATCCCTCGGCAACCCAGACATTCACCTGCCCTAAAGGACAGTGCAGCTGAGTAAATGCACACTCTGAAAGGCAAGACAAGGCACATGTCAGGAACAGAGAAGTATTTAGCTCATCTCCCCTCTGGATCCTATATGATCAGTTTGATGCAAACACTTGGTGTGCCTATGCCTGTTCTGTTTATCATATGACTGAACTTTGCGGCTGAGATCCAACTATGAAATGATGAATCTCAAAGCCAGGGAGATACAATTAAATAATGCACTTCAGTCCAGGGCTTCTTAAGACGACAGATTCTGCTGTTCTTTGTGCAGTTCTTTGTTTTGTTCAATGGGGAAAAAATGTCACAGCACGGCTTGGTTCAGCTCTCAGAGGTATCCATAACAATTAATGATTATTCCATAACTAGTGTCTCTCCCTTGCAGGTGCTCTGCCACTATTTTCTCCAGGTGTTACAGGGCCACTCTTTTCATTCAGGAAAATAACAGTACTATGAAGCTTTTTTGTCTGCCTTTCTGAGAATGGTCGGTGCAGGGGCACAAGGGAACAGCTTGGCAGCCAGATGGATCTATCCATCAGTGCTCTCCTATATGGGCACTTGGTGCCCTTCCGTCATCCCTTATGCCTCCTGGTGGTTTCCATGGGAAGAACTGCACAATTACTTTCTTGTTTTGAACAAACCATTTTTCCTTTTGGAACTGGTGTGGAAGAAGAGCAAATGCTACATTAGAGCCCGAGGGAGACCATCCTGTCTTTCTGGGGCTGTAGGACACTAGATGGGTTTAAGATGAATTTGAAATGGATTCAGAAAAGAAGCATCTACAGTTTTCTTTGTGTGTCAGCCAGTGATTGCAGTGACAAGCCTGCAAACAGAACAATGAGCAGATACTCACTGCCTTTGGTGATATGTGGCACTGTTCGGTGTTTCCTCGGAAATTTGTCAGCAAAAGTCAAAGTGTTGTGTTGTGTTCCTGAGTCTTGGGTAGATTTTTAGATGAATGGATTTGGAAGATCTGTGGGGTTGAAATTGCAGTATTGAAACAGTGCCAACAAGGAGGGGGTAAAATGTAACACTTCAGTAGATCAACCACTCACGCTATTTTAAAAACCTTACAATTTAGTGAAGGAGGTTTTTCTTTTCCTCTCCTAAAGCTCAGAGTTGAAGAGATACTGAGACGTAAAGCCGAAAATCAAATATTGGAATCTTAGTGGGGGCAGGCTGTATTTGGTACATGTATGACTGATTGTGCTATTCCTTTCAGTGGTGCAAAGACAACTTGCTGTAAGATCAGGAATTGTCTTGCCCTGCTGCTTGCTGCCATCTCCCTTGTGACATTGCCTCAGGACAAAGAGCCAGCGGTTCAGGGCTGGTTGATGCAATCTTGAGTCGACCGATTTAATTTCCATCCATTTTCAAAAGTTTTGTGTCTGATAGGTCAGACAGTGGGAGTGTGGTATCCAGGAGCCTGCCTGGTTAACCTCTTTGTTCAAAGCTGTGCTCTTTGTTTAGTGAGGAGGGGTCGAGGAGGAGGAGGAAGGGATGTACTTTATATTCATTTGCAAGAGATCTCCTGCTGAAGTGGGAGGGTGGGATGAAAGGACTTGCACCTCCAAACTCCTGTACAGTTTATTCCACTTTATGCTATTATGGGTTAGTCACAGTAAAGCCTACTGTGGCAATTTTTCAAAGAATTTATGCATCCCTTCCAGCTGTGCAGTTCAACTGGTTTTAGATGTGAATGACACCTAGCTACTGGTATGGTTCTGACTTCCCTGATTCATCAGTTCATTGACAAATAGTGTTTCATCTGCTACAGAAACTTTCTGTCTGGGCTGGGCAGGTGCATGTGTTAGACACTCAGTAGCTGTTATTCCAGGTTAATATACTCCTAATGTAAAGCGTTCTCAGGCTCACAGTTGAACTCTAATAATCAAAACCAACAAGAGTAATAGAAATGTGGAAGTCAAACGCAGGATTTCAGGTACTGTGAACTCTGAGCTTTTAGTGAAGGACTGAAAAAGCCAAGTCTTGAATGTACTCCTACATCTACAAAGATTGTCTAGGAGAAATTAGTTTTCCTACTATGAAGCATCCTAAGCTAATCTTAAAGCAATTTAAGTTTTCAAGACCATCCAGATGTCTTTTTGGGGAGTGTCTGCATGAAGCAATACTGGGAACAGTCTGTCAACACAGTATGAGCAGGTAGGAAAACACATAGCTGCAGTGGCACAGGGGTGACCCTGAGCTCAGAGTGCAGGGGTTACACCAGCACGACTGTCTCACTGCACCACCCCATCTATGCTCACGTGAAGATCTTCCATTTGTAGTGCATCAGTGCTCTAAAATACTAAGTGTAGATTAAATTGCTCTTACTCTACTAGATGATCTTTAAGGTCCCTCCCAACCCAAACCATTCTATGATACTCTATGATCAGAAGTTAACTCGTGACTCTCCTGGTCATGAAAGAGATGCTGACGTGAATAGTGCTAATGAATAGTATTAAAGGAACATAACTTGGGTTTGTGCAGCAGGCGATACCTCATTACAGGTAACAGTCTTTTGGGACATAATCTTTATTTTCCAGAGATATGGCAAGAAATGAAAACCTGCATGGCAGAACTGCCATCAGTTACTCTTTTGCCACCTTAGAAAAAAGTGAGTCATGACTTAGGATGCATAGTAAGGTTTGACTGCTAAAGTTGCTGAGCACCCTTAACACAGCAATGTCAAAATGAACTGATGGTGGTCACCTCTCTTTGAGTATCCTTTGGAGGATACAGAAGGCTGTGAAAAGGATGAATCACTATCTGTTGTTTATTTTTCCTGTGTTCATCAAGAAATCTAGGAAAGAAACTCCTAAGAGGATTTTTTTAATCAGTTGGATCTTGTATAGATACTGCTCTTTACATGTATTGGTATTTTAAACATTGATGGTGTATGTTTGGCAGTAAAAGAAGCAAACTGATAGGCCTGTCTTCTCTAAATCTCTTTCCCAAACGGAAAAAGGTAAAAGACCCCCCTAGAACTACTGTATTATTCCTTTTATGGTGACATAGTGGTGGGATATTTTTGACTATCTGGGGAATTTCTGCTGCCAACATCTCTCTGCCATTATGTAGTTTTGAGCTAAGTGATAAAGACTATCTTTCTCTAAGACAGATGTTGGTAATGGCCTTATTATGCCAAAATCTTTATGAGTACAAAATGCTGAATAAAAATATTTCCATCCATAAATAGTTAGTGCCAGAAAAGAGTACACAAGTGGTTTCAAATTTAATCTGTAATGTAGCTGATGTCTCAAAGATAACAACATCTTACCCCCAAGAAATACAGCACTGTGTGTGTGAGGTAATTGCTATGAGTTGCAGTGAATATATATTATTCATTAGGGGACTGTCATTATATCATGCTTGTGAATTCCCCAAAGTCTCTTATCAGTGTCCTCATCACATCTCAACATTTATGGAAAAGAGGATTTTGGTGTCCTACTTGACTGACTGGTGCTCTGGCTTGCTAGTAGCCACTTCTAGTAAGCATGCTTGCCCTGTTCATTTAAAATGAATAGACTTTGGGAAAGGAGTTTAGTTCATGTATTCGCATTATCAGAGATAGCACTCCTTCACAGGGAATATGTAGTGGTATGTTATCTCAGTTTTGCAGAAGAGCAAATAGTAAAAACTCTTTCATATGCAGCTTTCATGCTAAACTACTCTACGCTGTCTTCAAAGCACAAAGGCTCAATATTTGGCCAGTTGCTGGGGATGGATTTTTTTTTTTTTTTTTGTGTCCATTAAAGGATGTTTGAGTATCTCTTCAAAACTTATCTGGTCTCTCATCAGTTACACATGCTTATGGCATTCCTGTTCAAAACTGGAAGAGACGAGAAGGCAAGGTAAGGATGGAATTTCCCTCTTATTAGCAATTAGCTCCAGATTCTAGTTTCCTGTACCATTTTTTTGCCAGGAGCGGCTCCAAAGAGAGAATTACACTGTGACCTTCACAGCACTTCCTAGTGCCGTCATCAATCAGATCTGGCAGGAGCTTTATCACATCTATCAGTGTGGCTCATAAGCCACATGCTGTCTAGTCTGGGGGGGAAAAACAAACAAACAATGGGAGCTACTGTGGGGTTTGTTTGAAATAAAACATCCAGGAGTGAGCTTTTCCCATATGTGCCAGCTTTGTAGGCAGATTTCTATTTTTGCTGTGTGCTGTTGGGCTGATTAATAAACGATGATGATTGTAAAGCAGTGGAAAAGACTTTCACTACATCTCAGTGGCCCTGGCAACTCATTCACAAGGCGTTGCAGCTTCAGCTTTTCTCAGGTGTTGCTGTTCAGTCCCATTCTAATCCTCAGCATTATTTTTGCTAAGGAATTTATGCAGTTAGATTAAGTCAGGTTTTTTCTACACATGTAAATGTTAGGGAATAAATAAGTATTTTCCGACTTCTCTGATTCCTACATGAAATAAAATTGGTTTCTCAGATTAAGTGGTTTGCTATTTTTTTTGTAGGAACACATGTGCCTTTGCAGGCTACTCTAGGTCTCTTCCAGAGGCAAGTTCATAATGAAGCAGCCAATATCAGCTGACCAGCGGCAACATCTCCCTTTTCAGCATGCAAAACACTATTAACACCCTGTAAATGGTTGGTTTGTTTTCTGTTTGGTTGGTTGGTTTTTCTTATTGACCTTGGTCTGATTATGGAGTTTTACTAAAATTTAAAACATTTTGTGTTCTCATATTTTTTCATTGTTACACCAAGTTCACTGCCTTGTTCAAATTCCTTTGCTGTCCTTTTCTTGCCATCTGCAATAGATAAAACTTTCTTGCTTTCCTTTCCTGGGCTCAATACAGTGACAGTTTGACAGGTTGTCACCTCATGCCTGACTTCCTTGCAGGCACAATCCTTGTTGAGAGGTAGATGGGAGAGCAAGAAGCAAAGGGGACAGGCAGAATTGCTACTGTGTAATGCTGTCTGCCTTCATGGTGTTATGTTTGTGTCTATATATGATAGATAAAAATGAATATGTAGATGTAGACAGATGAATAAAGAGTGTCTATATGTGTAGGTGATATGTTAGAGCTGCCTTTGTCACACAGGTTTTCTGAGAAAAATGGCTAATTGCTAACAATAAATAAATGTACTGCCATACTTTCAAGTAAAAAAATTAAGGCCTTGAGCGTCAAACTGTTAATATTGATGGCCAACAGCAGGTTGTGATCTATAATTTCTGTGGTTTGTAACCAGCCAGTTCTTGGCAGAAGCCATCTTGGTACCAGATCTGGGCAGGGAAGTTTGAAATTCCACGTGAAATGAGCAATAGCAGGTGCAAGGAAAATGTGCACAAAATGTGAAATACATTTAGCAAAAGGTTATCTACTCTGTTAGGAAAAAAATCACGTGAACTGGCTAGCTGGTTATGGAAATAATTACATTTGTGGTCTTCCTCAGTGTGCGCTGTGTCAGTTTGACAGGTTTTATAGCCCCAGCTACTGCACTGGCACGAGGCAGGGCAGTGGCTGCAGTGCTCAGTCCCTGCCCCACAGACCAGCAAACCTGAGGGACAAGGAGCCTGCCCAAAACTGCATTGCCTGATGTCCGTCTTCCTCTGGTTCCAGCAGCCAGGCACCATGGCTGCACAAACACTTGGTAAAGGTTGTTTGGTCAACAGCCTTTGGCCTTTTAAGAGGCCAAAGCCATAAGCAGTCCCATTTCAGCAGCAGGATGAGGAGGAGAGGGAAGGCTGCCAGCAGGAATTGGTCTGAGGAGCTGAGTCCTGTGTCGTGGTTTGGGGGCTCCTGCTTCATGAGGACACAGCAAACCGACTGTCTGCCTGCTGCAGGTCAGACCAAACAAAGAGATGTGGTTTTAGCCCTGAAAACAAGGTGGGCTGTAATGAGGAAATAATAAAATGGCAGGAGTTGAAAATAGGAGAGATAATGCAAAAGGCAGAGGGATGAGTGAAGGAGCAGGGCTGCCGAGTGTCACCAGGGCAGTGGTGGTTGGGAGCTGAGCTGTGAAGGGCCCACGCTGATGCTGTTCTGCTGCTGCATAGATCAAACAAAGAAATTGCCCCTGTGAAAAATGGGATTGATTCATGTAATGCAGTCCATCCTAAGGAATAGAGTGAAATACTGGATTTGTCACTGTTCATAAGAGATCAGGCTGAAGAAAGTAAATACCTGAAAATTTTAAGAAGCTCAGTGATTTTCAGCTCTGTTAAAAACATAGCATTATCAAAAGAATACCCTTTGGAAAATGAAAAGATCTGGTTCTTGGAAGGAGGAAAAAATTTTCAGACTGAAGAGCTTCTGAGAATATACAGAACTCTTCTCTTTGCCTGAGCCCTCTGTCTGCATCATATGTTTGTCATTAGGACCATGAAAAGCTGTGAGTCTCCTTAGAGAGGGAATGATGGGTGCATGGTGGGTCCTTCAGGAAGAACCAGGAGAGCAGAGAGTAGACAAGAGGCTAGGTCAGGCCACAGCAGTTTGTTTTGAGCTTAACAGGAATGAAATCCACCCTGAAGAGTCTTGGGGAAAATTCTGGATGAGGGCCAGTATGAATAATGCTGAGTGCAGATGGGTGGGACCCCACCTGGTTACAAAAACAATCCTATTTCCCAGGTTGGCTATTTCTGATGAAAAAAGGGATATTTAACAAGTAAGGTTTCATTTAAAAGGGAAAAAAAAAAAGTTGGAGACCTTAAAAAAACAAACCCAAATCAAAAAACTTTAAAAGTCTCTCACTTTAGAAATTAATGAAAACAAGCCGCCAAACATGCAGACAGCTGAAAGCACACACCAAAAACCTCAGATAAATAAAACAAGTGTCCTCTTGGGAAAGGAAGAATTGTTCCCTCTCTGGGAAAATTTGTCTGTTCCTGTGGCTTGTGAACTTTTCATCTTCTCTGGGACTTTCTGCTGTCCTTGGTTTGCTTTTTTCAGCTTCTTGGTCTTCTTTCTCTGGAGTCCAGAAAAGTGTTTATGCAAGCACTAGACTTTAAGTAAATGAACGATGAGTTCTGTTCCTCAGGGGCTGGTTTTGGGACCAATCTTGTTTAACATTTTTGTCAGTGACATGGACAGTGGGATTGAGTGCAACTCAGCACCCACCAACCTCTACTCCTGCAGCTTGTGGCCGTCAAGACACCCTCCTTGAGACAGCCACATCATGAGCATTATTCCAGAGCTAATCTGGTGCAAACTGTATTCAACAAGCCCCAAAAATGCAACAGGTAATTTTAATCTGACTCAGGTTTCCATTAGTCTCCAGTTGACTGCTGTTTCTGTCTGTCTGTCTACAATGACTGAGCCTCACAGCCTCTTAACACTGCAATTTCCTTCACATGCCTTTGGATCTTCCTCTTTATTGTTGTTTGCAAAACACTGAGTCTAGATTTTGCATATGTGGAAAATCTTGCTGAGAGCTGTCCCCCCTTTGACCTCATTTTTTTCAGATCTCTCATTTTTCTGTCATCTTGCTTATAGTTCAACCATGTAACTTTTAAAAGTGTTCTGTGTGTAAAAAATAAGTTGTGCAGGCTTGTCTGTAAACGGTAGCTCTCTACAACCCAAGGGCAAGCAGATGTATGTGTAGAAGGCTCATACGGCTGACTGTCCCAAAGAAACAACTAAAATACTGATTAGATTCCAAGGAAAGCAAAAGTTGTCTTGAAGAAGGATGATGCTTGGGGATTTCTCGAGTTCTTCAGCCCTTTTTAAATGCTTCAATTTTTTTTTTTCTACCACAGTAACATCTTATAAAGCTTTATGGGACTAGCTCTGCTGTTCTTGCACTTGGGATTCCTGTCTGGTTTATGGTCAGCACATCTACAGGCTCCAGGATATAAGTGCAAATTACCCTGAAGTTTATTGTACTTTATGGGAGCAAAGGGTGAAATCCATCTTTGAGACTTGGGATCATTTGGGCTAGGTTTCCTGACATACCAGCTCTTACAAAAAACCCAGCTGTTCTGGGGTTTTCTGACAGCTTTTAAGAAAAACACCCGGCTAAAGAAAAAGTACTCTACCAAATAGACATCAAACTTAAGCTTGATTTGAGTGTGCTTTTAGTCTCAGTCTTTCCATTTACACTAGTTAAGTTCTTCTTTTGCTTCAAAGAGGTAACTTGGAAGCAGTGTTTGTGAAGAAGTCCAGCCCTTTCCCTGCACATTGCAGTAGGGAAGGGCTGCTTCCTACTGAGGTCTAAGTGCTTCCCTCTAGGAGATAGGATCTGAACAACCCAGAGCAAGAGCTGCGTGTAGGTAATATGAAAGTAAAGATTCATGAAACAAAGCTACACAGCTTTCCAAGGTGTGATTATGGAGTAGTTTTAGCCAGGAGGCATCAGCTGGTTGGCCCATCCTGAGCCAGGACCAAAGTTACTGGAAGACAGCACAGTAGCAGTGTGCCCTTGCTCAAGCTATAGTTTGAGCTATGTGTAGAGAGCAAAAGTAGCATGGCCCTTCTAGCAAGTTGTCATCAGTGACTTATAAAGCACTTGGTACCTTAGAGCAGCTCTTTATATGTTAATAACTCATAAAAATCTAATGACTTCATGAAATGGGACAAGCAGTAGGAACTGGAAATGGCAGATGTTCAGGGTGCAAAGGGAAGGAGGCAACTGACAGGCTGCCTGAATGCTTGAAAGAAATGCATAATAAAGTTGTAAGGATTTTGGTACACTGGTCACCTCCCTCATCAGCCCTGCTAGTGCCTCAGCACTCCTGAGATTTCAGTACAAACCCACAATCTTCTCTTTAATGAAGTGCAAAGAAGGCAGAGAAGCATGTAAGAATCCTTTAGCATCTTTTCCATTTATGCATGTTGCCACCCCTGCTTTTTAAGCTTTCATCTTAACTCCTGCAATGCTAGTGAGTTTAGGAACACTCCCAAACTCTGGGATAAACAAGCTTTTATCTACTTCACCTGGGAACCTTTTAGACGTAATGCCAGGTGTTACATCCCTAAGACCCTTTGCCGCAGCACGTTTGAACTGCGGTTTGCAGGGGTTACCTCACCTGCCCCTTGTGCCAAGCAGTCTGGAGCAAACATCTCACCTGCTGTTTTACTGCCCTGCACTCCTTACGTGAGTGGTGCCGCTCAGTGCTGCACTATTTGTTATTGAAATTACAGACTGTGCCCTTCTCCCAGTGACCTGGTGGAGAAAAGCTGTGCAGGTTTTCTCCTTGATGTGGGACGTGCTGAGACCCTCCACATGTACGTGCACTTTTCTTTGATTGCCTTCACCAGCGTCAGCTGTAAGAGCTGGCCATCCTGGATCAGCTCACTTCATGCCAAAATAATCCTTTTCCTATTCAGTTCAGCTGCACGCAGTGCAATGAAGCAACAAAAAGTATGTGTATAATTCCAGAAAGCTCTTACCAGCTCTAGGAGGGCTGGAATGAGGCATGGCTCTATGTGTACCATAAGCACTTCACAGGGTTGTTTTGTTACAATTGGTAATAAAGAGCATTTTTACATAGTTCAGTAATATAAAAGTAATATTGAGCAACTGTACCTTGTGATGAGAGTTGCCAGGGTGTAACTACATGAAAGCAGACAAAGGGCAGGGCAAGAAGATTTTTGCTTGGATTGGAGAAATTGTTATTAGTGGCATAATTCTCCAAAATTGTTGTTTTTGGACCATCTGAAGTAACCCTAGGAAAAGATTTAATTCCTTTCGCCATTGCTTCTTTATTAAAGTGAGAATTGCTTCCTGATGAGATTTTTGTAAGGAGGAAACGTCACATACATCAGTGGAAGCTGACCAAAGCAGAAGGGGAAAATGCCATTTCAAAGTGTTAAGAACAGAATTAATAAAAGCCAAATTGAAAAATAAAAGTTCATTGGTTGCTGATTTCGCATGTAAAGTGCATTTTCTTATGGAATTATTTTTTATACTGTAGTAAACCCAATACAGAATTAAATAATTTTATTCAGTTTTTAATTTGGCATTATAACCAGGTGATGCCTCATCCTTCCTCTGCTTAAGAAATAACATTCTTTCCTACAATAACTCTTTCTCTGCCTGTAGGCAAGTGAATTTTTGTCATTGATTAATACCAGAAAGATCAGGGGCTTGGGACCCTAATAATAGGACTGCTGGGAAATCACTGAATACCAGCAGAGAGCCGTTTGAGTGGAGAGAATTGAGAATTTTCATTGTCTCCTGCCATTATCTTGTTTTACATTCTGTTTGTCTGCCAGCTTGTTACTAGTAACAAAGATTACTAGAATCTGGGCTTTTGAAAATCCCATTATTTTCCTTTCTTTATCTGATCACATCATGGCATTATGTCACTGAATTAAAATTCTGACAGTGGTAGACTTTGTGTCCTGGACGATTAAACATTTTGTCAGCATAAAGTTTCATGGTTTTTAACTTAAGGATCAGAGGGCTGCATCCCATCTGCTTGAAGTGTGAGGGCTAAGAAATAGCATTATTAAGCTAGCAAAACAACTGTAAAATGTGTATTAAGACGAGCAAGTGGATTAATGGGTAGTTTCCTATTGCCCTAGCTTCTTTATCTTCCCAGAGGTTTTTTTCCTACCTTCTTCATACATGCATCCATTTTCAGAATCTCTCAAAGCAAGAAACTGTGTATTCTGGATAAATAATGTGTCAGCACTCTTTTGCTGTGTAGTTATTGTAGGATTTTTACTTTTTAGGTCAGATTGCTGTCAGTTTCCAGATTAAAAAATAGTAACTTCTGAAGAGAAGATTTAGAGTGGTGTAGTGATTGTGACTGATAGCTGCTTTTCCAAATGATCATCTATCAGCATCTGCTCATACAGGGCACTTAGCAACATAGGATGAATTCAATCTAGCTGCAAGTCCAAAGGTGACAATGTATTTGCTTGATTTGAAAAACATAAAACTGGTTTGTTGTACACTTCACTTGTAAACATCCTATCTCAAAAAAACACATATCAGCTATTGTTTATGCTTATGCTTGTTCTTGAGCAACCATCTGCCCCACACTGGAGATCTTTTGGATATGGCATCCATTCACATCTGAATGGTACCCTATCCTTTATATATGACTTATTGCCATCCTTTTTTTTTTTTTTTTTAGCCTTGCCTTACTCTGTATTTGATTGAGTACCCATGTCTGTTGTTAATTTTCATGTGTGATGAGTTTAGGATAGGGTCAGTATCCTGACAAATTGCTTTAGAAGATAAATGGTATGCGAGCATCCCCGTTTTAAGAAATGAGACCAAGGTGCTCCATCATGGAGATTTTCAGTTCCTCAATACAGAATCTTGCTGGTGGGAACTTGTTTGGGTCTGCTTTCTTATCAGAAGACGATGGGTAGAAATTCTGTAGGGGATTTCATTTCAGATTACTTTCAGTCACTGTCCTTCAAAGACAGAGTGCAAACTGACGTACAGCCAAAGGCAAAGTGAAGCAGAAGGCAACCAACTTGGACATTGATTAAAGATAAGAATGATTGCAAATAGTAATAAGATTTGTTAAATACATGCATTGATGCTTATCTAAATCAGGTGTAGAAGAGCAGTAGTGACATCCAGAGGGGTAGTAATGGTATATTTAACTGCATTATTCCGTGTACTCTGGGGCTGGAACTAAATTGCCATGGCTGAACTGGTGTTGGTAGGTTAGGAAAAGCAAAGGTACTGAGTGCAGTGCAAGCTCTGCTTATGTATGGGACCTGAGGGAACAAGCGTGCTGTTTGTTAAAATGATTTCATTATGTTTGTGGTGGCCTGTCACGTTCACTGTTCTTGATAGATGGGTGTCAGCTGCCAGCCAAAAGTGCTTTCTTTCCCTCCTCCCGTTTCTTAGGACAGTGGGATGAAATCTTTCATTTATACATCAAGTCTGTTATGTTTTTCACACCAGTTTTAAGGCATGGTGAAAAAGACCATGATGAGTCTGTGACAGGAGGAAGCCAAAGTTAAAGTGAAATGAGATGTATTTTTATGAAATTATGTTACATTTACCAATTTTTAAGATTAGCATTTGGAAATGTGCTTCTTAACTGAGGGTAAACAGTTTGTTTTAATCTATGCACATCTAAATTAGGACTCAACTATTGGCACTTGCAAGGCACTAAGAAAAGCACTCGGACCATCTGTTGAAAAAGTGGGAATGTGAAACTAAGTGTCATCATATGTTCACAAGTCCTGCCTGTCCCTGCCGCTTGTAACAGCAGCCTCATGTGAATGCTGAGTGAGTCTGAAACTGAGGAGGCTCTATGGGATCTCCACTGTGGCTCTCTGTGGTGCCAGTTAATAGGTTCTTCAGAAAATGCAAGTCTAGGTATTTCTCTTACTTCTGTTCCCAGCAAAACTGGTTAAGCGCAGTGAAAAGATGACATGAAAATGATAAATAATAATAGCACAATTAAATATATGTGAATATAACATGTCACTAAGCGACTTTCTAACTATATCTAAGTATCTTACCATAATGAGAAAGCTCTTTTTCACTTTCATTTTAGTAAACATGGGATCAGCTTTCCAAAGGCAAGGCATGCGAAAGCTGGTAGGCACTTAGAGTGGCATACATTCTGCCCGACTTGAGCCACACATGGGAGAGCAGGTCTACAGCTGAGCTCCTTCCCAGCAGACCTTCTGTACAATCAGGGGATACAAATTGGCTTCTCTAGGATGTAATTTATCTGATCTGTTCTAGACATCTATTTTAGGAAGCCTAAATCTCTCATTGACTGTGCATTGAGCCTAGGGCAACTAGCTGAGATACAGATGAGTGCATTGTAAGTGCTGGCATTTAGTCAGAGCAATGTCACTGCTAAAGCTCAAATGGCTTGCCTCAGCTTTCAACCTCATAAAATGAGTAATTTTTCTGAATTAAAGGAATTTATTCAGGAGGCTGAAAACAAGATGATCATTCTTTGCATTTGCATATGTAAGTGTACTCCTACTTTGGGTTTACTCAGTGCTTACAAAAAGGTCTGTCACAACATCTTTGCATGGCTATTTCAGGGCTTTATGGCTGATGGTATTCAGTGAAAACATCTTTGGAAAGCGACCGGAAATGCAGGAAGGATGACAGAGACAGATTCTCAGTAAATGAGATTTATGATATAAAATTATTAGCAGTGTACTTCTGGGCATTGCTGTATAATTTTAGTTTTCTGATTTATGAGTAGTTTGCCATATTGCTCTCATATAAAATTATTTGCATACCAAATGTGAGTTCATTCAGCTGTGAGATTTTTACTTAGGCTGCTGCTCTCAGCACCTAACCAATTAAGATGTCTTGCATTTGGGTAACTGAGGTTCTTAATCTTCAATAAGCAAAAAATAATTAGTTTTATTGCCAATGTTTAAAATTTATAAACAACAAAAAAAGTGCCATCAAGATACAAACCTACGTGCTGAGAACAGGAAAACTGAGAAAGAGACTGATTGTATAGTGGCTTGGAAGCCATCACATGGGAAACTACAGATAGAATTGGGGAAAATCTTTTTCCTTGTGTCCTTGAAAAAGGTGCACACTAGAAACTGTAATTTCTGGAAAGTTGAAGTATCTGAGTTTAACCAATAATTTACTAATCTGTTTAAAGACTGATCCTACATTTGAGCAATATCAGGGATTTGGGATTTTGATAGGAAGCCCAGGGAGGACCAGTGGCTTGGATTTATTTCCAAAACCTGATTCTTTTTTAAGTATACTTCAGATTTGGACAGGAAGCATAGATATAGATAACTGAGAAATATGCCTGTCTTCAGCAGAAATCCGTATGTGAAATATTGTATTGTAAAGCGATCTCTTAAAGGCTGCTTTTTAACCAAACTCAGTTGTTTTGTTTTTTTATTATGTATCATATTACATATTGAATACATTTATATATTTATCATTCTGAGGTAGTTTAATAGAGCAATAATTTCCATAGAACGTAGAGATTTAACAGAGATGGCTGGAAACTCTAAACCAGCAACAGCACTCAAATTACTCCAGTGGGAAATGAACGCCTATAAAAATGGGTTTACTCATGAGATGCAATCAAGCAAAGTTCGTTACACGCATGTGTGTTTGCATTGAACCCAGTGGAAAAGTTCAGAGACTTAAATATGCCTATTACCATGCCAAAAGTCCCAGTGGAACTGCAGACCTCTGAAGATGCAGAGTACCTTGCGAAGCTCCTTCGTTCACCCCTAAGGCAGACAGTGCACCCATGTTCTCTATTTCTTTGTCTGTTGTTATTGTTTACTGGTATCAGCCTTCATCTGACTTCTTGTTGCTGTTTAAGTCTAAAAATAGTTCAAAGACTTAATAATAGCTAAAGCTATTTATGTAAGGAATGTAGCTCTTCATCACTACTGCAGGCTGAATAATTGCTGTGTGGCTACATGTTGCTTGTATAGTAGGTGACCTCCCAGAAAGATTCATTAGTGTTTGGGACGTGATGATTATTCCGGTATTGTTTTACCTAAATTGTTTTTGTTGAAAGAAAGAAGTAAGTTAAATATTATTAAAAATTGGAGAGGCACAGTGTATTTTAGAAAGTGTTGTTCATAAACACATCACGTGCACTCAGTGCAGTCCACCACGTGGTTGCTGTTTAATTTAGGCAAGTGTCATTTATGTATTCTTTACAAGGGCTTGTGATACACTGAGCACCTGGAGTTTATGTTAACTTTCTATATTAACCAGAAAGGCAAGATAGAGCTAAATGAGAGCATCAGGCCTCGGTAAATATTTCTGTGCTTTCCTCAAAACTGTATCCAGGATCCCCAGCAAAATATCACAGGGTGCTGCAGGTGTTGGTAGGAAGACATCTGTTGTAAATGTATTTACACAGCTCTCCTTACCTTTCTGTCCAGAGAACTGCTGATCTTTCTGACAGATAAAGATCTTAAATGCAATATAAGGACTGGGCAGGGATTAAGGATTTTAAGTGCAAGGAACAACCCTCTGGAGATGCCTCCCTTTCACTGCTGACCTTGATTTAGAAGAAATTGGTTTGTACTTGCAACCATATAGCACATAGGTGCTTATACCTCTTCACAAGGATATTAATAAATACAACATTGGATAGGATTTCTTATCTTAAAACTAATTTGTAACTAGTCTTCTCCCCTCCGAAGTAGGGAGGTAAAATGCATTGGAAGTGTAGTTCTGGAATAAAAACCACATACTATTCAACAAGCCTACACTGAGAGAGGCTCTCAGTTGCAAAATGGTGGAAACTTCTAAAATTTTTATTTCAAGAAACCTCATTTGCTGACCACAAATATATCTGGGGAGGATTTGCCCCAGCCTCTTTAGAGATGACTAGCTGCTGCCCATCACTCCCAGCCCTTCTGTTGCTATTCTGATTCTCTACAGAATGTGCTTGTATTTATCTATCTCGCTATGTGTGTGTGTATATATATATATACACACATATATAAATAAAAGTGTACACCAGGAGTTCTTCTTGGGTCACTGGAGGATATCTGAGAGAAGCCATGCTGTGAAAGGACCCTCAAATCTATGTCTACCTGTACTGCCTCACCCCTGGCACTGGGGTTGCTAGGTGACATATACCCCTGGGTCTTTGCAGTGGGACCTGATGCTTCTCTGCTTAATTCATGGAAGCTTGCCCACTTTTCCTGAGTCCTGGTGAGGATTTTCAGCTTTTCCTGAGCTGCTGGATTTTGATACAGAAACAGAAGCACTAGGTAAACTAGGTAGGGCTTCCAGTTGCCGAATTGGTTTAGCTGAGTGTGAGTTGTGAGGTAGAAAAGACACTTTAAAAGGTACTTAAACAGTGTTATGGACAGCAGGTCTTAAATACAAATGCATTTGTATGTGTAGCCTCTTGTTCTGACACTGCTGGATGCATTTATACTGTATTATAGACATCCATAGGTAAGCAGCTAGAAATACAATATATGTAATCCATTGCAGGGGAATTCTAAAAGCCTGCAGGAGAGATTTCTTCCTACCGCTTCAGATGCATTTCCATTTTTCTCTTACATTGGAAAAAACAAAACTTTCTGCCTTTCCATACCCCATCCCCAAAGGGTATGGGTTCTTTCTGTTTGAGTGTTGCGGTTTATTGTTCTGAGGGTACTTTGTGATGATGGTGGGGTTTTGGTTTTGTTTTGTTTTGGGGTTTTCTTTATTTAATGCTTTCATTTGCCATGCTCCTTGTGGATTTAAAAACCTGTCTAGAAGGTATTTTTAAGATTGATCTCTCTTCTTGGTTGTCACATGTCAGCACAAATCAAAATCCTTGTCAACAATTTTTCCAATAAACAGCTTTATTAAATTCATCTTACAGTGTAAGGGTATATATGTAGCCTGCTTCTGTAAGGGTTGAATAATATGCTTGAATCTTACTTCTACGAGAAGAGACTGTAGTAGGAACTGTAATGTATTCAATTTCACCTGGAGAACAATGTCCTGAGGGTTAACGTGCATAAAAAAATTAAGTAAGTCCCCTTGAAATGTAACATGTGGATAACTGTTTCCATTCCTCTTTTACAACTTTTGCTCATCCAGTTGCACACTCTTCTATTTAATTATTAGGTAGAAGCACAAATCAAAAAATATAAAAAGAAAAGGGTATTTATGATAGCCCACTGGTTCATTATTTATGTAAAAAAATACAGTCTCTACTGATGTTGTATTTATTGACCTTAAACCAAATTTCAGAAGGCAAAATAAACAATGTCCCTAATGTAAAACATGAAAGACTACAGGATGGTTTAATTCTCACAGAATTATTCAAAATGAACTTTCCCACTCTTTGCATGGTTGCCTTGTAGTCTTTAAAAGCACAGTGCTGCATTGTTGTCAGAGAAGATAATGCTTTCCACAGAGATGCAGGATAACACCCCTGCTAGGAATGCACTGCCCCAGGGAGGAGAAAGCTAAAGGTGAGCCTACTTGCAGCTTTTGCTTTCATTTGAAAATAATTGTAACATCTAGGCTATTGGTGGCATTGCCTCTGGTAATTCCAGCAGGTTAGAGCATCTGTGTGTTTCACATGTAATGCACAGAAGTATTTTACATATGTATTTAATAATTATAATTTTTTCCTTCAGGTGTTTTATTACAATATGTTCTATGCAGCCCCAAATTTCTCTGTCCGAATTATGCATCCTCCAAGAAGCTGAGTATACTGCATAATAAAAACAGCTTTGTTTTTGCTCCCACATAGCTACTGAGTCCTTCAGATAAACACGGGAAACCCCATAGGAGCAGGGGCTGTTCTCTGAGGAGCTGGGGCTGAGCTGCAGCCTTCCTGCCATACCCCGAGTGCCTGACCCAGGAGACGGAGATGTTTTCTCCCACCGCTTGTCTCCTGATAGCTGTCGTGCTTCCGCCCACCGCAACGTGAGGATAGTCACGTATGGACACGTATAGCTGTGTGGAAATATGTACATATATACATCTTTATACACACTCGTGTGCAGACCACGTGCAGAGGTCCCCTCCAATGTTAACCATTGTGCGACATCTACACCAGTGACTGCGGCTTCTCAGTGAGTTTAAATCTAAATGTAGGCTGCTCCAACAAGATATGATCCAGCCCATCCTCCCTTCCCTTCTCTTGCCCTGCAGAGACACCAGAAGAAACTCTCACTGGCACGTGGTGAGCTGGCTCCATGCCCTCCTCTGGCTCACCCATGGCCCAGAAATGCTAATCTTGGCCCAGAGGAAGGCATGGAAATGAGGGATCAGGGATGACATCAGTCCCTCTCAGCAGCAGCCTGATTTAACTTCAACTTTTTGTAAAACCACAGTGTTCAGGAAAGGCAGGGATGAAAAGAAATGCAGAAAGAACCATCTAGTTTGAAATACCTACTTGCACACTTGTATATGCTTCTTTCACTTGTACAGACTGCGCTGAAAGTCGTCTCAGTATCTCAGAAAGTGACTGTCCAGTTGCTATTCTGATACTCTGATTTTCTCAGAGTGCTGGTGACTCATTTCAAGGAGAACATCCAGCCTGGCCTAAGGGATTGCAAGTTCTCTAATCAGGAAATAGTTAAGATGAAAGCACCGTGTGAGCATCTTGGAAGGGAACAGGGAAGTAGAGAGAGCATCAACAGGAGTTTTTTATTTATATCCAATTGTACATCTTGTCCTCTCAGAGAGTATATGATTTATCTCATGCCTCTCAGTCTAAAAAGAAGTAGAGGAATACCTTTGGAATTTAACCTCTTAAAAATTTCAGAATTACCTTTTGTCCTGACTTTTCCAGGTTTTTTTATTATTTGGATGATATGTTACAGCTACTCTCTAAGTTAAACTGCTACTCCTTGACAGGCATCAAACAGATTCCTTAAGAACTTGATTTCTTCCCACTTAAATAGATTGTAATAAGGTAAGAAGAAAGAAAAGGAGGATCTTAGGACAAGATTAGTTACTAGAAGCTCTGCACAGGCTTCTTTACTGCTAAGCCTGTCAAACTCTGCTTGGTTAAGAGCTCTGGTGTACCGATCTTGGCGAGCTGAAGTTAATTCTACTCATGCGTGGCTGAACTGCTTATGATTCAGCTGCTGAACTGCTTGGCATTTAAATACTAACAAGAAACAGGGATCTTATTAGTATTTAAATTGACTTGACTCTTCCAGCCACAATGGCTCAGCGGATGAAATAAAATTGTTTCAGCTTCCATACATGAGGAGGAGGGAGAGGGATATCCTGGGCAACTGTGCCAAGGTGTGTCCAAGCCCTAAGAAATCCACATCATTCTGTTGAGATGTGCTGATTGTGAAGGGTCCGTATAATGTCTCTTCCTTCTGTCTTTTTTTCTCTTGCCTGGACTTGTGTAACAATTCAGGACTGACAGAAAGTAGGCAATAACGCATTATTTCCGCTCCACAATTAGGGTTTGTGATGTGTCCACTTCTTTACAACCTCCTAATTTGTCATATTAGCGAAGCAGTGTTTCCTCATCACAACTTTTTTTATCGTGGAAGGATAAGGTCAGCTGAACTCTCTATATATCGTCACTGCTAATACTTCAGGCAGACACAGAGCTATTTCTCTGATTACAATGATGTGCAGGAGGTGTTGGATTATGTCATGTTCTTTCTGCCTGTGCTGACACTGTTACTCAGTGCTTGAGCAGAAGCATAGCAGGTCCAGACTGAAGGTTAGACATCATTTGTATCACCCACTTGCAAATCTTTCCTCTTTCCATCATTCTGCTTCTCATAAAACTGACTTTTAGAACACAGAGGAGGAGTTGGCAAGCTTTCTTCAAAATCTTGGCATGTGGGAAGGGGTCTCTCAACCTGGAGCAAAGCAGTTTCTTCAGACAGCTACCAGCTGGGATGTTTGCAGCTTTTTTGTCTCATGCCCAGATGACAAAAATGTTTATTACTCTAGGCAACTAGGGTGAATGTTCCCCACTTGTTTTTCATCTTTGGTATGATAAATTTGGTAATGAAACCCTGAAGATTTTTTTATGGGGTTTTTTTGCTTATGCAGAGGCTGAAGGCCAGTAACATTCTAAAATGTCATCCCTGCCCTCCCTTCCCTGTGTTTGAGTAACAGAAACAATTTAAGGTAAAAGTAAGTGTTACCTTTCATGTTGTTGCATTACCTACGGGAAGAATGAAACAACTGTGTACACTCTAAGGTGTGAGATGTGGCAGCCACATCTTGGCCAAGGCTGAAGCACTGGTGGCAAGGCTTTGCCAGGAAAACATGCAAACCCTTTCCTGGGAGTGTTCTCTGGAATAGATGTCAAATAATCCTCAGGCCCAAACAACCTTGAGAGGGCCTCATCTAGAGCGGTGTCTCATGTGGGGTGCTGTACTTGAGGGATAATATGGACCACAGAAGAGATTTCAGGAAAAAAGCAAAAGAAATGTTCAAAAGTTCTGAAGATGCAGCCTGTGAGAGATTGGGGAGGGGATTTCCGTTGTTTAGCAAGGAGAAAAATGAGGAGAGGCATCATAATAGTCTCCAGATATGTTAAGGCTGCTATGAAGAGAAAGGCAGTGTGTGTTCCCCATATCTTCTGTGGACAGAACCAGAGCAAACAGGCTTAAGAGTCAACAAAGAAGATCGATAATGCATGTTAGGAGCACTCTTTCTTAGGTTAACAGTTTGAAGGTTGCCAGTGGAGGTGCAAGGTTGGACTGATTTCCATGAGGAATGAGATGGTGTCACTTAGGACGAGAATGATGAACAGCATCACTTCCTCAGTGTTACTTTCTTTGATTTCTTTGATAGCCATATTCTTTGATTGAACACAAAGTATTTGCTGTGTGCATTCTCAGATTTTTCTAACCCTTTCCCACACAAAAGATTGATCTTTCCTCATGCTAATGCTTAATGATGTCTAAACAAAGTAAACAAACATAGTAAAGGACATTTTTCATGAGGGTAGCTTTGATTTCCTGGCTGCTCTCTTCAGTGACCTGACAGCTTCTGTTTCCCCATCTTAAACAAAGTATGATGGTCACACAGGAATTAACTAATGAAAAAAAATTTCAACATCTTGGAAGAAGCTTTAAATGCTAAATACTATTGCTTCACGTATCATACTCATAGTTCTTCTCAAATCACAGTTTCATGTTCACCCAAAGCTACTTTTCCGTAGAACTTTATATTTGGAATTATTCTATTCTTTTTTTCTTTTTTTCTTTTTTCTTTTCTTCTTTTATTGTGTTGAAATTCAATTCTACAGTCTTAGCAAAATTGACATGTACTTCACCTATTCACCTTTCAAAGCAGCTGCAGGTTTGGTTGCTTTGTCACCTCTTCACAACAGCAATACCCTCCCTTTCTCTCCCTCCCCTTTGCCTCTCAAATGGCCAGAATTTGAAAACCATCTGCAGTCAGGCTGGGACCTGCTTACTGTTTTCTTTCAGTTTTCAGTTGCTGGCACTTTTTGCTTCCTGATGAGAGCTCATCATTGTCCTGAGTCAGCTCCACACTCAGCCTCCTGAGACCCAGCCTATGAGGGACACGACTTGCAAAAGTCAGTCCACTCAGACTGGTGTAGAAGCCTGTGCTTATTAAAGCCTAGGTCTTTAGGAGGAAAATTTCCAACTGAGTGTTTCAGGGAGGGAGTGTTGGAGAGGCTCTAACTGAGCAGACATCTCCTGGCACTGTGGTCTGTCCTTCCTCCCGCCTGCTTCTGTTGTCTCATCCTGCTTCCTCTGATGGCTGCTGTGTTAGAAGTGGCTTTAGTACAAAAAAGGTTTTCTTTGAAGTATTGTAGAAATACCATTTCTAAGTAAATATGTCCAGCAAAATCCCAGCTTTCTTTTTCAGCTATCTGGTTAGAGCACAGCACCAGTATCTGTGTTTCTCTTCTTCTGGTGTAATATGAAAACTTTCAGTGACTTTTACGGTTCAATTGCTTTTGGCAAACTTCACTTCTCCATCTTAAACCCACGCACTTGTATAAACATAACTGCCTTCAAGCTGTGTCAAATATAATCACTTAGCTACAAAAACAAAAACACCCAGATATAATTACTAAGATTCCACTTTTTATAAACATTTTAGACTGAAAATGAGAATTTGGAGTGACAATCTCACCCTGCTTGCTAGTATTTTTCTCTTTTTGGTTCTTTCATTCATTTTTCCCTATTGTCACCCTCTTTCTCTTTGCTAAAAGCACATTTTTTCGTGCTCCGAGCCCCACAGAAATATATTCTGCCTAAATTGTGTCTTAAAAAACACACAGAGACACATGGCAATGGGAAATACAAAGCAAAAGCTGAAATATGACTCCACCATTCCTTAGGGAGAAGAATACTGAATATTAAGTGAAATCCTGAAGTTACTTGTGCTGCTGCCTAAAAGCAGCTTGATATGGGTGGTGAGCATTAAAAACCAAAATATGTTGTGGAAGGAACAGAGTCAGCAAAGCAATTCAAAGAATGCATTGGCTTTATGTTGCTGTTTGAGAGTAAATATTTGCTCTACATTACAGTCAAATAGGAAAAAAAGAAACTAAAAAATCATTTAAAAAAAAATCAGTGTGCTTGCAAAAACAAAGCTACAATTGGTGAGGCAAAAGAGATTTCAGGATTTATTTTGAAGAGGATTTTGGAATATTTTTTAGCAGTACCTCCCTCCCACACAGTCCTCCAAAGCAATGGATCACTTTTGGCTTTGTTTGAAAGTTAAAAATACTAACCAAAAAAAACAACAACAAAAAACAAACCAAAAAAAACACAAACAAACAAACAAACAAAAAAAACAAAAAACAAAAAACCCCAAAACAAACAAAAGCAAAACAAACAAACAAAACAAAACACCAAAAAAACCCCACCCTGTGCTTTTTTTGAAAACTGTCACTAAAAGCATGGAAATGCTTTTTCTTACAAATGAGGTCAAAACAGCCCTCACTCCCCCAGCACTACTCAAACTTGAACTCTCTGAAAGACTCTTCCTGAAATTCAGAAAACCCAGTTGCACTTTGCATGAACATCACAAGCTGTAATAAGAATTCAACTTGTTTTATGCTCGTCAGTAATTCCAGCCTTCAGTTTAAACAAAAAAACCCAAAACTGTGCCAAACAGAAATATTAAGCCTTATGTTACCTTCCGTTAAGCTGCAGCTCTGGGACTGCTGAGACTCCAGGAAGGGCAGATGGACATGAATTAGCTGCTGTTTCTTTTGCAGGCTTCACTCCTACACTTGCCCAGGTGTTGTCTCGTTCACTTCCCAAACGCACTTCCCA